>JAGVVM010002433.1:0-17878 GCA_019149425.1 Psidium friedrichsthalianum
CCGCTCGGGAGGAACTCGAGCACGAGGACGGCGTCCTCGTCCTCCCGCCAGAAGTACTCGTGGAGGAGGACGACGTTGGGGGAGCCGCGGAGGATCTGGAGGGCCTCGATCTCGCGGAAGGCGGACTGGTAGTCGTGGACCTCCTTGAGGGCGACGGTGAGGCCATCGGAGAGGCGGCGGCCACGGTACACGTCGGAGTAGGCGCCGGAGCCGACGCGCTCCAGGATCTCGTACTTGGCGACGATCTCCTGGCGGGTGTGGATGCTCCAGCTCTTCGGCGGGTTCGGGTCCATGCTCCGGGTCGCGGTAGAGCTTCGCAGCGAGAAGAGTCGGATGAATGTCGTTTCTCTTATCTTCTTTTTGGCCAGGAAACAAAGGAAGGTTTTTTTTTTTTGGTCCAAAAAAAATTAATAAATCACGAAAAATATCAAACTGTGATAAATTGACTCTTAATTAATATTTTTACCACAAAAAATTTCAAATCGATATACTCCTAAAAATCCTAAATCGATACACAACAAATTCACTTTCCATTAGTTTCTGTTAAATTGAGTTCGCTAGTTTCCGTTAAATTGAGTTAATATTACGAAAGACCCAAAACTGATACACCTGTGATAAATAGAGGATAAAAATCCGATGTACGCCCATTAGTTGTCACGTGTAATATAAATCGACAATTTGACGGTAAAATTTAACGAAAACTAATAGAAGATAAATTTGTCGCTGATATAATACGGGATAAATTTATCACATGTATACAAATTTAGATTTTCTTGTATTTATGAAGAAAAGTTGAAAGCTTACTTTAAAACATTTGAACTTGAGCATTTTTTTTCATTAGGTCCTCGATTGTTACTGATCTCTCTAATCAAGTCGCTAGACTTTCGTATTTTCTAATCAAATCCCTTATTTTTATGACAGCCGGGAATAGTTTTGTTATTATAGAATATGGAACTAAAGATATTGAAGATGATCACAATTAAGTAACGAGATTTCTCGACACAAATAATGATTAAAAATTACAAACCTTCTTAATCTCGTTGGCTCCAACTGGACATGTTACCTCAAATTAACCGAACTATGGACCCGCGAGAGACTTGATAAAACGATTATGCAAATTTAAGGATTTCATAAGGAAATTTTGAAATAGTTTGCTTGATGGGCGAGCACTCGGCCCAGCAATTCTCGAGGCATCATCGGCTACGCCAGCCGTGGCGACACCTGCTTGCTGTCGTTATTGCTTCCTCCCCAGGCCACATGCCGTCATCGGATGCTTGGTCGCATCAGAAGCCGCAAACGAGTTCCCCAGTGGCCGGCCTGCTGTATTTTGCCAGGATTAGAGGGAGTATGTGCGGTTTTCATTGACAAATGCATTCGTGATCCACTTAATTGTGGATTTGGCCAGGTCATTGACGTCGGGCATGGGGAACGTTCGGATCGTCATCTCGTCGAGGGTGATACTGCACGTGTTCTAGCCCGAAGCGGGGGAGCCTCGAACCGGCAACATGAGCTAATGAGCCACATAAGAAATAGTCAATCCGGCTCATAACATGTCCAATACATGACAGGAAACAGTGCACTAAGGTAAAGCCATGGACAGGATGAAACATAATAGCAGGCAGTACATGAGAGAATGAACAATTCCCTCCAAAGAACACTCATCAGTTCACAGGGGAAAAATATAAGAAATAAAAGTTACATACAAATCTCTCCCAACCCCTTCTAATGTTGCAGCAGCTACAGCCTACCCAACTAAACACAGTCAGTCATGGCAATCTTCTTCCTTTTTCCGCCCGTTCTCTGGGCGAGCGATTCAGCAAGCATTTGCTGACCATCTGAGAGGTCGGTCCCCAGTCTCGACTCCCAGACATGTTAAGCTACGCAACCTCCACACATGATGCTCCTGCAGTCCGTACATGCTACGTGTAAGAAAGACTCAAGACTTTCAGATTTACGAATACATTCAAAGTGACTAAGTGGTGCTGTCAGCGACCGTATTCGGTAACGCGCTATAGTGTTAATCGACTCGATCCTTCTAAATAGATAATGCACAATTTCATGGCCGATGCTTTGCTCTAGCTTTCACAGGATATAAATAAATAAATAAAAAGAGCCAACAGATATCTGATTCTCATATTAACTCTCATCAGAGAACTTAAGTCAAGAATGAGATACTTGCGTCTCAAGAAAATCGAGAGACCTGCCCAAACCCTGCTTGATTTTGTCTAATCATCAAGATTATGATGTAAAGAGAATAAGCATCCAAGGCTAAGAATTTCCACAGTTCTATCACAAT
This sequence comes from Psidium friedrichsthalianum, assembly GCA_019149425.1. Taxonomy (NCBI): domain Eukaryota; kingdom Viridiplantae; phylum Streptophyta; class Magnoliopsida; order Myrtales; family Myrtaceae; genus Psidium; species Psidium friedrichsthalianum. The sequence continues at coordinate 2,297 of JAGVVM010002433.1, forward strand.
GAAAGATCACTTGTTCTCTCAGTCGCGACATTAGACGTTATGGCAACATCTGAATTGGGCTCATGTGAGGGCTAAATATTTTCTGCCCAAGAGGATGCAAAGGAAAAGCAGATTGATAACTGATATGAGGTGAAGATACAACTTGACCATCCTCGCGAACATGTCTATAATTCATCTATAAAGCATGAAACATCCGTTAATAGAAGCTTTGGTCGCAAGTTAAAGATAGTCCACTCAAATGCCACGTTAGCAACTTCAATCCCTCGACGAAAGTCAAGGATAGTCTTGTTCGCCTAGAGCATAATGATCAGCAAGAAAGAGCTACAGACAGAGAAGATAACAATGTAAACTTACGCAATCGCACGGCCGGACCTCCGAGGCCTTCTAGTACTCGGCATTTCTTTCCTTCTCGGGGTTGAAGAACCACCTTGATTGCCGTATCAAAGACAGCTTTAACATTCTAACCCAGCCAAAAGGCAAAAAATATCAGCTTGGTCCTCTGAAAAGTCAAAAATTTTTTAGTTGATTTTTCGATTTACCTGCTGAGTCTTGGAGCTGCACTCGATATAAGCTGCAGCGCCAATTTGCTTGCGGAGCTCCTCTCCCTGAGCAGTGGTTATGATATTAGATCCCAAGTGATCAGCTGAATACCCCCTGTCCTCACGAAGATCTGACACGATTAACAAGATAGAATATGTCAATTGCTGATTTATTCTCCGCCGCGAAACAAAGATGGCTCATTATAGATTCAAACTAGCCGGTTTTCTACCTACCTAACTTGGTTCCCACGAGAATGACGGGAACATTAGGCGCAAACCGACGGAGCTCGGGCATCCACTAATAATTCAAAAACAACAGTAACGGCTAACTTGATCAATAAATCAATCATAAAAAGTGATTCACAAGCACATAAAGAGAGAATGTATGGCCCAGTGCACAGTTTGAAATTAAGATGAGCCACTTTCATCTGGCAGAATCTGAAAAGTGTGCACTACTGAAAAGGGGGCAAACGGAAGTGAGGCGAGGGAGGACAAAGAGGAAAAAAAGTGAGATAAAGGCATGAGCATGGGAATGATTAGCACCTTCTTCAGCACATTTTCATAGCTTGCTCTACTGATTAGTGAAAAGGCCAACACAAAAATGTCTGCCCCTCTGTAACTCAACGGCCTCAATCTGCTGTAATCTTCCTGACCTTTCAACATAAAAAAGGCAACCCAAAATTACCAAAAGTGAAAAAAAGGAACCAAAAGTTCCCCAAGCCCAACCTCTCACAACAAGAAGAAACCATCATCTATGCATTTTCAGACACACTATTGTAAGTACCTGCAGTGTCCCACAGTCCCAAGTTAACAATGCTCCCATCCACAGCCACATTGGCACTGAAATTATCAAACACCGTTGGTATATAATCCTGCAACAAAGCAGCAGGAGAAAAAGGAGGATTAAAGAGGGGAGTTTCAGCTGGTTTTTTTCACAGTATGCACGAACCATAAACCGTTTCAAGATCGCATTTTGCACAGCCAAAGGAGGCAGTCGTCCTTGAAAAAAAGGCAAAAACAAACGGAGGAACAGAGACAGAGACCACTTCACAAAAACTAACAAAACCGACGAGCGAAAAGACCGAGGAGGACTCACTGTCGGGAACTTATTGCTGGTGTAGCAGATGAGCATGCAGGTCTTGCCCACAGCCCCATCTCCCACGGTGACACACTTGATGAACTTGGAAGCACTCATCCTCCTCCTCCTCCTCCTCCTCCTCAACGCTCTTCAGCAAAGAAACTGGAGCTCTCGGGTGAAACGCTCACAAGACCCACCTCTCAAAAGGAAGAAGCTTGCACAGATGGAAGAGAGAAACGAGGACAAAATAGCATCTGGGTGGGTCTAGAGTTGGTGCCGGGGCCTTTGTATAGTTGAAGAATCCAAGAAATTAAATACGAGAGAGAGGGAGAGAGAGAATCTCAGTGGCTCGTAGTCAAAGGGTCTTTCATCTACCACTGCAGTCTGCACTTTATGGGTTTCTCCAGATACAAAAAAAATTCAATAGATTTCAAAACGCATTCACAAAGCTTGAAGTTTTTCCTTTTTTCAAATGCACCAAGATGGGGCCCGGTATCCAACGGCAGCCCACGGGCTATGGAACCTACGTTCCATGGGTGGTTTCCAACTGTGAAACATTACTGCATCCGTAACAAACCTGGTTTTGTTTTTCTCAACCTAATGCTACAAAATGTCATAATTGAACAATCCTCTGCCATTATTTCCTCCATCTTCTAGTCAAGATCTCCCCAGGGTTTTGGAGCCATTCGGGGGCGGGAGGGAGATTTTGGGATTTCGTGTAAGCACAAGTATGAGTTCATGGAAAGAAACCACTCAACTATCATATCTTCTTGAATAGGTTGTAATGGCTTTGTGTGATAATGTTCATGTATTCTAATTGATATGGTGGTGCTCAATATTAGGCATATGCGAAATCTATTATCGCTAAAAAACGAATTGAAATTTTTCATCGTGCTGTGCGTTTTTGGCATTGCGATTTATGAATTGCAAGTCGGAATTATGAGATCATTAGAGGAAAATCGAATTTCATAATTACCAAACTTGTAGGAGTTTCGAGAACATCGGATGCAAGAGAGTTTACGCCGTGTAGGATTCGTGTCAAGGATTCGAAAATAATTTTGAATTAATCTCGGCACATGCAGTTAGTCTAATCCACCAACGAGTTTATTTTATTTTAAATGTAACATGTACACATAAATTATCTTTTTTGCACATGCCATGCTATCGTGAATGGATTATAGTGATTTGGGATCAAGTTAAATAAATAGACAATGATGGGTCTCGTGGTCCTTGCGGCTATGAGTCCTAGCTGCTAAATTGAGCCTACTTACGAATAATTATGCAAAGTCTTTGAGGGCTAATTAGATGATTGAGAAGGTACGGGACGAAGCACATATTTTTTTATCTGCCTACGCGTCGTGATACATTTAACGATATATTCTTATTTAACTCGTTTAGTAAAATTTTTATCGACTATCTAAAGAAAGAATTTGAATCTCCATGCACACACATTCTTTTAGACTCGCTCGCAAAAGCGAAATAGTCCCGCGTCATTCGGCGATCACTTGAATCCGCCTCCGGTGTCTTTGATCACCCTTGAGAACATGTGATTCTTGCAACCTTCCGACGCAGCTCAGTGCCTGTTGTGAATTCACAGGTTGCCAATCGACTCTGGACGTCCCAATCGTAATCAAAGATAAAACATAAAACAAAAGCCAAGAGGAAAAAGAAGAAGAAGAAGTTAAAATAATAATAATAATAAACTGGTTAGCCCTGATGAAGCTGGCAATGGGAAGAAGGAAGAAGGAACCGTCGAACGACGCGGCCACTGTTTGGCCGTCGCCGGCATGATGAGAAATGAGCTGAGTTTTGTCCTGTCTTGGGGCTGACCGCAACAGACAGATGTTGCTGTTCAGACACGTGCAGAGGAGAGCTCGGCTCGGAGCGTCGGATTGTGGAGCCCCATGCTCCGTCTTGATTGCCGACCACGCATGCAAAAGTTCGATTTGCCCCCAAAACGACCATATTTGTTTTTGTACTAATGATAAACCTCAAACTAATGCACGTACCTATCTTAAATCGACTCGTTTGTATTGTATTTACATTTCCTTTTGTCAAACGTATTGTATTTACATTAAATATTGATAAACACGAGATTTTTTGTGCGTAAATATGACATAATAATGTGACCCCTAATATACTCCCGTCATATTTTATCAAAAAATTCACAAATTTACTGGTAGATGGGTTAACCGTGCTACATTTGCCCCGATCGTACTACATTTAGTACCACATTTACCATAAAAAAAATCTCACAATAAATACTAATTTGGGATAAACGTGACGCGAGTGTATCAATTCGAAAAATTAGTGACATTAAAATTCATTTGGGGTGAATGCGGCACGAGTATAATACCAATTTTGAGGTTTTTTTTTTGTAGTATTAGACAAGTTTTTGCATCCAATCCTTGTCCTCAATCATTTTGGCCTCCACATATGCTTATTATTTTAGGACTTTGCCAGCACAATATTTTTTTGAATGACTGTAAAAATAATAATCACTCAAAGATTATTATATAATTTTTTTTTTGGTCGTATGGACTGTTTTCAATCAAAATAAATGCACTTCAGTTATCTTGGCTCCGTTCATATGTTTTTTGTCGAAGACAGTGCGCGGATCTTAGAAGGAGCAGTCGATGAATCTTTCTCATGTGGTTTGGTAGGGTTGTACCGTCGAATATTAATGTTTTTTTTTTGTCTTGCTTTTTGGTTACTTTTCGGGCTAAAAAAAGGAGTTTTGTGTTGTTTGGATTATTTATTAAATAGGAGCAAAAAAGAAAATCGAGCGAATAATTCATTCAAATTGTGGAATTGGCTTTATAATGTTTTGGGGAGATATATGCTATTGACAAACTCGCATGAGATGACTTGCAAATTCAACTTCGTATCCATTTGGATGATAGTCAACCAAATCCCGCTACTGACCAGTATCATTAACCCTTTTACTCAAGTCATCTTTTAGCTCAGCTTTAGTTTAGTTTAAAGAAACTCCGATTCGGATTATTCATGGAGAAGGGAAAATTACCAAAAAAATTTTAAATCTATTATAATCGTATTAATTCAGTCATAAATCTTTTTTTTTACCGATTTAGTCTTAAACCTTTTGCAATTGTGTCATTTCAGTCCATCTGGTGAACTTTGATCAGCCAGCGCTTTCGTGGACGTCGGCAAGCCGACGATCAAATAGTTTGATATTTTTTTTTGAATTTTTTTTTGTTTTTTTCTATAATTTATATTAATTTTTTCTTTCCCAACCCCTGCCCTACGTCCAGCTAGCGAGGCCCAACCTCACCTGGCCATAGCAAGGCTCAATCTCACTTTCGCTGCCTTTGGCTAGGCGAGTCTAGGCTTGCAAGGTCAACCCTCGTTGTTGCTCCCTTGCCGACCGTGCCTCTGGCCGATCATCGGACCTCGACGATCAGTTGGAGGTAGGGGAGGGGTTGGGGAAGAAAAAAAGAAAAGGAAAAAGAAAGAGAAAAGAAAAGAAAAGAAAAGAAATAAAATTATTAAAAAAAAATCATAAAAAAATATTAAAATATTTGATTATCGGCTAGTCGGCGTCCACGTTAGTGCTAACCGGCTAAAATTTGCCAAATGGATTGAAATGACATAATTACAAAAGGTTTAGGATTAAATCGGTAAAAAAAAAATGATTTATCACTGAATTGGCACAATTGCCATAAGTTTAGAACTTTTTTGGTGATTCTCTCCATGGAGAACGAGTATACCATTTGATATGTTTGTTGAGTGCTTTCGATTTGTAAAACTGTTCTAAAAGCTTAGAATATTAGATAAAGGCAGTCATTTTCAGTCCGATCTTCTTGCCTAGTAATAAGCATTGACATATTCAATTTGGGGAGACAAATGGGGCATGGAGAAATTCGAACTTAGGACTTGCCATGTGAATTTTGGTGAAATCGCCGTCAACTCTTTTAAAAAGCTTGAGCTTTCCCAAAGGATTTTCCATATGATTGAGAGCCATTTTGAACTTCTGGAGATTGTACCAGACTGAGCTGATAAAGACCATCTTCCATAGGATTTTCCGAAGCGTCGCGTTCGAACTCGTGTACTTCAACATCAAGTTTTTGGAGAACGATGAAGATTTAAAAATCTTGTGTGCGGCAAGCATAGAAGTAATGCGAGCGACAGGTTATTCACGGTTCTGGTGATCTAAAGAATGCTGTTAACCTCACGGGGTTTCATGGTCCTCGTCTTACAAAGCAACATCTTTTCGATGGATGAAGAATGACTTTTTCTGACAGCATCAGTTGTTGAACTTGAGCTATATACAGTCAAATTATCAAGAACAAGCATGCCAACTTTGTTGAGGATGCTTATTGGATTGGGAAAAAATAATTTCATGGGTCATATTAGTCTTCGATTTTCTCGTCTATCCACACCGGTCGACGAAAGCCGCGGCTTCTCTTCAGCTCAAACCCCATGCCTGCGAAGCGCAATACAGATCATTCTGTTAGTTCAACAGTAAAATGGCCCAAGTACTTCAGCAATTGTCAATGGAAATGCACATTATCGTATGATCTCAAAACCAGAAGAACTGGTTGGGAACGGAACGATAATGGCTTGTTGTCTTCCAAAAATCCGAGCTCATTGATTCAAGGTTAAAATATGCACCTGAATCCGCCCATCAGATGTACCAATCACCAAGAATTCTTCATCTCCGTTCAGGGCCATGCAGTGAATCTTGGCATTCGTTCCGCTATGCAGTGTATCGACTCTCTGATGCTTCTCTTTGCACCAGACTTCAACCATCCCCCCTTTGCAGCCCAAGTAAACGAGGTCTGAGCTCACTGCGATAGCTCGAACATCCGCTGTTGATGGCAGCGTTCCTACGAGCTCGTAATTGGAAGCGTTCCATATCTTTTGGCGTTCCAAGGAAGACAACGTCATTAGCCACAAACAGATATAATGCTACCACATAACTAAACAATAACCACTTTCCCAAGAGTTGGCAAGATTGTGGAATTCCAAGAACTAGGGTCCTTAATAACACCAGCGACAAAGTAATTAATTGTCGGCACATCCTAGATGTCGGCACACCAGACTCAACTGATCATAACAGAGTTAGGCCACAAAATCTACTGTATAGCTTCTTACACCTGCATCTATATACAAAGATGCAGCAACTGATCATAACAGAGTTAGGCCACAAAATCTACTGTATACCTTAACGGCTGCTCCATCCAAGGAAGAGCTGGCTGAATATATCAACCCACTGTGAAGCTGCAGTGCATGAATCGGATTTCCTTTACTGAGTAATTTTCGAGAACCGCTCTGTATGGTGTTTAGTGTCCCTGATGCCAAATCGATTTCCTGGGTTCAACCGAATTCTGACAGTCAGTGCCCCAACAGGAGCAAAATATATAGCCACAAAGCGACAGACGGAATTATATGTGCGCAAAAACACTATCGACAGAGCTATGGAGCAGAAAAAAGCCGGTACCTGAATGCTACTATCATGGCAGCCGCAATACAGTTTTCCTTGCACAAGAGACAAGCACTTGATGTGTTTATTTGGATTCAACAATTTTGAACCCCCGTTCCATGAATGGACCTGATAGAGCGAAAAAAAGCAATTACAAGCCAGGGTGACAGATCGAGAGTGAGGCGACAAGCATGTGATATTTGAACTGATCTTGGCATATTCGGGGTTGATTGAATTGAATGGCAGCCTTGATGTTAACGTTGTTCAGTTATGAAGAGAGCCTAAATGGTCCAAGGCTATTGTCTTCCAAGAAATACACGGAAATTATTTCATACTGCAGATGAAACTACGGCTAGCTACAGGTTTAAGAAATTTCATTTGATGCCCAAATTGACTTAAAACCTTGACAGGTTTTTCTGTGCCTTGGACATCTGCACAATTCTCTCACACGTGCTCCAAAAAATTCTATACTTTTGGTCATCTGAATGAAAAACTCTTACGATCTTTCACAGTTACCTTTACACCAGCTCCCTGTGGAATGAAACACACGATACTATTAGCCACGACCAGATTATGAACCTGATCCCTCATATCATGTACTTGAGCGCAATGTAATGCATCATCGCCAATAGACCACACCTGCTCAAGAGAGAACGGAAGATGTATCATTAGAACAGGTGTAGGAAATTTTTCTGACCTCACAAGATTAATGCATTCCTAAGTCCTAGAATCCATTTGAGCGTACCTTTACTGTCTTGTCGAGAGAACACTGTACAGTTCTTCTCCAGATTGTGATACCGCCAGGCTGGTCACTGCCTTGGTGTGTTCTCGAACTTCTTGGACCTGGTGAAGAATGCTTCCCCGCCCTGTCCATACCTTCAAATTGTAAAAAAACGAAAAACAGAAGAATGGTCAGCACTGATTTCACATGACCATTTTTAGCTTAGGCCAGCATGGGCTACAGCCAAAACTGGTTGAACATCAGAATTTTATATTTTTCATAAAACTATAATGATATTATGATCAACTAGTCTGCCTACACTATGAGATTCATTAGCCAAGACGGATTACAGGTATCGCTGCTGGGAAGAGTTACCTTTATCATGCCATCAGAATGGCCAGAAAATATTATGTCCTTGCAACAAACTATCGACAAACTTCTCCGTTGTGCTACAATCACTTGAACTAGGTCCTTGTGATTCAAGAGGTCCTGCAGCGAAGCACAATGTGATAAGCTGATACAATCAAAAGCCACTTTAAGAGGATGCAGGGTCTGACAGGCTTACGGCGCTAGATCACTTCCTTCGGGATAGACTTTCAACATCTCGAGGCAAAAGGAGAGTGCTTCTCAGCTCCCGCAAACCTTTCAAGACATCCTTCATCGAAGGAGCTAGATCACGCAGACCCTCTAAAATCACAAATTCAAGCGGTAAAACTAGTGCGATTCAATCTGAATGAAAGTATAGATAAGTAGACTAAAAGGTCAAACTAAGTATGCTATATCAAGGTGCATCTAGAAGCAAATTCACAGCTGATTTATCTCTATTACGTTTTCCATTACTTACTGATTAAATCCCATGTATTCGATCAAGCACCACTTTTCAATCTCGTATTAATCTTTATCACGCGACCGAGCATTCTTTTACTAAAGGCATGCAATTCTACACCGCTACCTACCAGCACCTGGATGAAGCTGTTTAGCGCGAGCATAGAAAGGGCTTTATCTTCAACGTCTTCGCTGACTTGAATATTTGTAGGAACCGTTTGAGCAGCAAACTCGGGCTGCTCCTCGAATCCCAGTATCTGGGAGAATGCCGAGCATGTTGCGAGCCATGTGGCGGACACGAAGCATGCTGAATATAAATCTGATATCTGCTTTTTAAGCCTTCTGCTAAGGCCTCAAAACCAGACCGAATTCATGGCTTACCAGAGCATATGCTCTTTCCTTTCCCAATCATCAGCTGCCTTCTCTTCTTCTCGCTAATGTCATTAAGATCAAGGGAAAGGGAAAACGATCCGTTTAAAATTTTCAATGGCCCAAAGCATCTTCGTACTGGTGGAAAGAAAATTTCATAGATGCTCACCCGACTTTCCTCAAATTCAACGTTGCTGTTGCCGAGATGCTCCATTCTCATGACAGCTCTATATCTCTTCTCGAGTCCTGCATGTTTTTAGAATGAAATCCCGGGTAAGGGGCTTTCCAACACAGAGAACCTCCCTTGTAACGACATGATTGTCTTGGCACGGCCAATTGGGCAGCAGGGAAGTCGGTGTTTTTGAGGGATGAAATAAGGGTATCTATTGCCTCTTCCCGGTATATACTCATCTTTCTAGGCTCTGCCTACAGAATTTAAGATATGGAAATATCAGGTGTGGCTTTACCAAGATAATGATTTTCTAAATTGTGGGGAGAGAGGGAGGGAGAGAGGGGAGAGAGAGAGATCAAAACCAGTAGATCCAGCTGGAGAAGGAGGCCGGCTACAAAGGACATTGGTCTTGGAGGGCCGTCTGCAGATAATTCAGGAAAGTGTGCATGGTACTGAAGGCACCTTCATCCTTTATGATGTGAAGAACTTGCTCATTGAATGTCCTCCTGGGGGAATTCAAATGCAAACACATCATATTCATTGAACCCTCCACTATAGATTTGCAGTACTCGTCATAACAATAAAATTCTTGGCATTCGGTAAGCAACTGCTTTTCTGAAACTACCTGTTTAGCCTAACTTAGCTCGGAGAGAAAACGTATTATCTCAATCTCTCTGCATCAGCTGCGCCAATGAACTTTCTAATACAGGAGCTAACTCAGCTTTATCTGCGATCATGTTTCTGCACTTCCCATCTTCCTGCATGCATTTCGATAAGACGGCGACTGCAGCCATCCTCTCCTCAGACCATTCTGCCTCCAAACTCCCTATGATACCATCGATAATGCCTGCCGATACCACCTTGCTAGTCATTGCAGCCGCCATGTTTTCCTGGCAGCCCTCAAGAATCTGTCTTAGCAAAAGAACCGATGCTGTCCTTGGCTTTAGGCACATTGACATCAACTCATCCGGGCTCTTCTTGATTACCGCTAAGAGGGAGTCTATAATGTCCATTTCTATGAGGCTGATTGCCGGAGGCTGCACAGGTATATCAGCACGACGGCCTCCAGCAGACCCTTCTTCAACAGAGCCACTATGCCGTCCACATCAGAGTCGACCTGAGTGAGCGTGTGAACCACAGATTTCTCCCTCGATCCCAGTTCGCACAGGAGGAGGACCGTTGCCCTCAGGACCCTGGTGTCCACAGAATTGAACAGGATCTCCACAAACCCATTTATGACAGGAGGCTTAGAGAGCATGTTCACAATTTTGATTTGCAAACTTGCATCCTGCCAGAACTGCTTGATCCGGAGGACGGCCATCTCGGACTCCTCCAGGATCTCTGACATACATAGCTTGTTGATATTACGCCTTAGCTCGCTAACCGTTCCATCGAGGCTTGCTGGCTGATGACACTATTCGGTGAGGTCGAGTGCATCATTGGCTTTGCAATCGCGGTAATCTCCGGGCTATAATTCAGGGACTTATCCAGAACGGCACTGGGTTCTGTTCCTGCCAGCTCACTATGAGGCGCTTGAGCACGTAGTTCGTCTTGGGGAGCTGAGTGCTCTGCAGCTTCTGGCGCGTGATCGGGCACGTCGAGTTCCCCCTGTCGAGCCACTCTTGGATCGCTCTGCGCTCGTACGTCTGGCCCGTCTCTCAGAGTCACCGGGTCGTCGAAGAGGTTGCTCGTGATGGGACAAACGAAGTCTTTAGGAGGGTGTGCTTCCACCACAGGCGGGTTTTCGGACTCTTCCATGAGGCGCCGTGGGGTGCTGATAGTTATAAACAAGAGTATTTGCAAACTCAACGTAAGCCAAACCAGAAAAAGTACAAGGGACAGGGTGGTGATGATAAGTTAAAAAGACATAATTTCAAGACTTCACCACCAACTCGGCTCCGCGGGAATGGACTGCCTTTGTCGCTGAGAATGGTCTTTCCTAGGCTCGAACAAGGCCATGCTCCTGTTTCCTTTCCTAGAAGACAAGAAAACGACATTAGGAAAAAAAGGCTGAGACAAAAGCGGACGCAGGATTGATGAATCCAATGCAGAGACATTGTCCATCTCTCTTTCTTGTTTGCGTCGCTCGGGTTCACCTCGGATTCAGAAGAAGACCCGGCGGCCCAACCGTCTCGCTCCGACGAGGAACTGGACGCTTCGGAATCTGACGTCGAAGTTGGCGGCGGCGGAGGAAAAGGCGTGGATCTGATGGCTGGAGAGGTCGCTTCTGACTCTTCAGAGTGACAACGGTGGCGAGCGAGGTTGCGGAGACCCGCTGAGGATAAGATGGCGGGTGCTGCTGCTGCTGCTCCCACCGATGCTGTAGTATTCAACCGACCGGTCTCCTTCGGCCATATTGGCTGCACCAAACAAAGATTTATTTGCAGAAAGACAGTCAAACCGACTTCAGAACAAGAACTCGCCACGTGATGATATCTCTCGTTCACGAATGACCCTCGAGAGAGAAAGTCACGGTGACTTTTCCGGGAAAATTCTACTGAACCCCGCGATGGAAAGAAAGGTGCCTTTTGGGTTTTAGCAGATTTTTGCTTCGGAAGCAAGACGAAAGGGAAGCGGAGCCAGGTCAACTCATTTTCGAAGAACTTTGACCGAGTCAAATCTTTTTGTTAAGGGGAGAGGTCAATGCTAGCCTTGCTTTCCTAGACTAAATCAATCACGTCCTCAAGAAATCCGAGATTTGCGTAAGTCTCGAGATAGGAAAAAATAAAAAATATAAAAACCGCGTTTTCATATTGGTCTTACATCATGATATATAATAGCCTTTAATATCGCGAAAAATTTTAAATAAAAATTATTTTTTTGACCACAAAAAATCTAAACTAGTATACATATTATAAATTATCCTAAACTATTTTTTTGATCACGAAAAATTCTAAACTGATGATGTATCTATGACAAATTTATCATAAACTAATAATTTTGATCACAAAAATCTCAAACTTAATTAATTTACCCTCTATTAATTTCGTTAAATTAGATTAATAGCATGAAAAATACCAAATTAATGCACCTGTGACAAATAGAGAAGGAAACCCCAACGTGTACATTCGGTAATTGTTACGTGTAATCCAAATCAGCAATTTGATAATATAATTTAATGAAAACCAACAGAAAGCTAAATTTGTCAAAAGTGTACCAATTTAGAGTTTTTAGTGATTAAAAAAATAGTTTGAGTTAAACTCGTCATAAATGTATCATCTTAAGATTTTTTGTGATATTAATCCGATATAATATTCATCATGTCATTCATAAAATAGAATGAATCTATATGATGTTATTTCTCTAAAGGCATTATTGGATAAGAATTTCAAACACGAACATAAAGCTAATGGCTGTGAAAAAATGTTACTATGGAATAATTATATAAAAGAAAGGGATATGCAGAAGATTTTGAAAGGTTGATTCTTTTTCACATTAGAATATGCTTTTTTGGACACGGATGATATGATGACGAATTCCTTATCCCCGTTTGCTAGGTGCAAAACCCGCTCTTGCCAGCGGCTCGCGCTTTATTACATACTGTAGAATGTAAAATGCTGGTACTATGGACTTGCGTTAATTGTTTTTATAATCGATAAGAGCTTGTACGTTGAATTTGAATTTGAATAGATTTCATAGAAAATATTGTATCTACTAATCAAAGTTCATTTTGTGCTATCCCATGGCTATATAATGAAAATTCAAATTAATATAATAATTTTTTGTATGAACAAATATAGATATATACCATATTGACAACAATAAATTCTTTGGTACATGAATGACAATTTCCTCAATTTCGAATGCAAAGTCAAGAAAATGAGATTAAATAAAGTTTTATGAGGGCACGTGTTCAGTTCGTATATGTGAATTCTTTTACAAGAAAAGACCGGATATAATTTTCAAAGGAAAACGGGAGGAGAAAATGCATTACATTATACCGTCCATGGTGGAAGCCGATCTCCTCAGACTCCGCCGTCCGGTCCTCCGTTATCTCTCCTCCTCCTCCTCCTCCAACGCATCAAACTCTCCCTCTCTTCTCCACACCACAGGCGGCGGGTTCACCGTTTTGCCTCCATCTCCGCTCTCCAGAACCTCCCTAAAGTACCTCGAGAAGACTGCGCAGTTCGCATCGATCACGCGCTCGTAGTTGCCTCTCCAGCTCCTTCAGCTTCCCCGCCTGGTCTCCGCTCATCTTCGAGAGCACCTTCGTGCACGGAAGAACCACCGACACGTCGCACGAGAAGTCGTCGTTGACGTGGCCTGCGAAATGACCGGACCCGAGTTGCCATGATCTTCGACCTCTGGTCGTTGAACCACTCGAGGACGGGGATGAGGTGGGACCAGAAGAGGTCCTCGAGATCGCCGGCGCGATATCGAGCGAGCGAGCGAGGGATTGGAGGAGAAGAGATCGATCAGGCGGAGAGCCGCGTCGAGAGGCCGACCGCAGAGGGAGTAGATGAGGGACAGGAGGAAAGAGGAGAAGGAGGAGCCGGGCTGGGAGAGGAGGAGGTTCTCCGCGAGGTGGAGGGAGGAGGACCGACGGAGGGGTTTGTGGTGGAGATGGCATTCTCTAGGGTCTCAGCGGCGAGGTTGAGCGGCCGTAGGAGTGGGCTGGGCTGGGGGAGCTTGCGTCGGAAGGTGGAGAAGAGCCTGTGGCGGAGCTCCGGCTGCGAGAGGGCTTCAGACAGGAAGGCAGTGGAAAGACGGAGGATTTCAGAGGGCACCGCGCTTGCAGCGGCGGCGGTCATAGTGGTTTGTTGGCGGTGCCGAAAATAGGCTGGTGGAGTGAAGCGGTGGTGATATAACCGGCCAAAGAGGTTTAACAGTGCTCTTTTGTGCTGGCGGGGAGACGGTAATCAAATGACCAAGGTGACCCCGCGGCAAACAATGGGCAGTATCTTATATATCAATGATCTCTTGTTTTGCTTAGGAATAATAACATAAATTGCCCATTGACATTAGCCTAATATGCGATATGATCTATGAACTTTCAATTTATTTAATTTGATCCCAGCATTTTAGTCCCATGTCCAATGTCGTCCTTAAACTTTTAATTTATTCAATGTGAACTTTGAACTTTCGATAGATATTCAAACTAGTCCCTAAAATATACAAAAAATAAGAGAGTGATTGTGTGATAGTCTTTGTTAGATTGTTAGATTAATCGCTTATTTTGGGCCACAAAAAAACGAATAACAATTAATTTAATTTATCATGGGGCCCACTTCTTCAAGAACTTTTGGCCTATAATATACTATTATTCTCACAGCTACTCAATGACTGTTATACTAGCAAGACCCTAAAAAATACCAAATGTTATCCTTCTATTAATTTAAGTTCAATAACGGCATTAAACATCTATATGACCAAAAGTTCAGGAACCACACCGAACATACTAAAGTTGAGGGATGACATTGCATATTTGACTAAAGTTCAGGGATCACATTGCATGTTGGGCCGTAGTTCAAAGGACCACTTGTGTCTTTGTTGCCCTTTTGCCGACACTGGGAGAGAGAGAGAGAAGGGTAGTACGGTCATTTCAGGGGGATTTGAAATTACTCGGCAAACTGAATCTTCATGGGAGAAAAAGGTGGGGCCCCCCCTTTGCCGGCCAGGCCGGCTTGACCGGGATCAAACCTCTAAACCTTTCCTCCGCCTTCAAATTGGCGTTGCCCCCACATTCGTTCGATTTTCTTAATGAAGGTGTCTTTGAGCTTGTTTCTTTCTTGCCGACTCTTGCGACTACACTTGGAGCTATTGACTGAGTACGAGAAAGGGATAAAGAACTGCTACTATCTGTAAAAACAGTGAGCAAAAACCGATTTGACAGTGTACGCACTCCATGACCAAGGCAAAGCTGATTTTTTTTTCTTTTTTCAAAGATCTAGCTGCAGAGCATCCTGCGCACATCATTCGCTCGTGAACGATCGGAGAAGGAAACTTTACAGAGAGGAAAAGAGCGATCTATATAGATCAGCCGGTACTTTGGGAGCAAACGAGAATACGCCGGCGATGAATCCCTAAGTCTAGAGAGCTGTTGTCTGACTCGAATCGATAGTCGGACCATCGATTACACACTACGACAATTGTGACTCGAGCTCGAGGTAAATGACAACTCGAACTCGACTCGACTGTTACAGAAGATCCGCCGAAGATTTTTTTTTTTTGTTATGTTTGTTAATGTTTTTGTATATCTCACATCAAAATTTATGATCTATACCTTGCCTTGTTAGCAGCATAATATCTGTATATCTCATAACTAGCCCATACTCGGTAGATTTTCGTTTTTCAATTTTCTGTTAAGCAATACCTTGTATAAATATTTGTACTGCAGGAAAAAGTGTTAATTGTGAACTTCTTCGTTTAGTCGTGCAAACAAGGGGGCCACTAGTTTCCTATATTATATTATATATTGGGATAGGCGTGCGAAAG
>JAGVVM010002434.1:0-7500 GCA_019149425.1 Psidium friedrichsthalianum
CCGAAGAAGCTATTACAAGGGTTTTGTCGAGCCTGCTCATTGGTACCTAATCATATGAGATCTAAATGAAGTAATTCGATGACACCCGTGCTAATTCGGGTCTCTCCGTTCAACTAGGACCCTAGTTCCTGAATTTCTATGTGAATTAAGATCGAGAAAGGAAGTTTTCCAATCATTGACTCAAACTCATTGTCGAATCCCACTCAGCAGAATATGGAGGTACTTATGGCAGAACGAGTCAATCTAGTCTTTCACAATAAAGTAATAGATGGAACTGCCATTAAAAGACTTATTAGCAGATTAATAGATCACTTCGGAATGGCATATACATCACACATTCTGGATCAAGTAAAGACTCTGGGTTTCCAGCAAGCCACTGCTACATCCATTTCATTAGGGATTGATGATCTTTTAACAATACCTTCTAAGGGATGGTTAGTACAAGATGCTGAACAACAAAGTTTGATTTTGGAAAAACACCATCATTATGGGAATGTACATGCAGTAGAAAAATTACGCCAATCCATTGAGGTATGGTATGCTACAAGTGAATATTTGCGACAAGAAATGAATCCTAATTTTAGGATGACAGACCCCTTTAATCCAGTCTATATAATGTCTTTTTCGGGAGCCAGAGGAAATGCATCTCAAGTACACCAATTAGTAGGTATGAGAGGATTAATGTCAGATCCTCAAGGACAAATGATTGATTTACCCATTCAAAGCAATTTACGCGAAGGACTCTCTTTAACAGAATATATCATTTCTTGCTACGGAGCCCGTAAAGGAGTTGTGGATACTGCTGTACGAACATCAGATGCTGGATATCTTACGCGCAGACTTGTTGAAGTAGTACAACACATTGTTGTACGCAGAACAGATTGTGGAACCATCCGAGGGGTTTCTGTGAGTCCTCGAAATGGGATGATACCGGAAAGAATTTTTATTCAAACATTAATTGGTCGTGTATTAGCAGACGATATCTATATGGGCCCACGATGCATTGCCATTCGAAATCAAGATATTGAAATTGGACTTGTCAATCGATTCATAACCTTTCGAACACAACCAATATCTATTCGAACCCCCTTTACCTGTAGGAGTACATCTTGGATCTGTCGATTATGTTATGGTAGGAGTCCTACTCATGGCGACCTGGTCGAATTGGGAGAAGCTGTAGGTATTATTGCGGGTCAATCTATTGGAGAACCAGGGACTCAACTAACATTAAGAACTTTTCATACCGGCGGAGTATTCACAGGTGGTACTGCCGAACATGTACGAGCCCCCTCTAATGGAAAAATCAAATTCAATGAGGATTTGGTTCATCCCACACGTACGCGTCATGGGCATCCTGCCTTTCTATGTTCTATAGACTTGTATGTAACTATTGAGAGTGAAGATATTCTACATAACGTGACTATTCCACCAAAAAGTTTTCTTTTGGTTCAAAATAATCAATATGTAGAATCAGAACAAGTGATTGCTGAAATTCGCGCGGGAACATACACTTTCAATTTGAAAGAGCGGGTTCGAAAACATATTTATTCTGAATCAGAGGGAGAAATGCACTGGAGTACCGATGTGTACCATGCACCTGAATTTACATATAGTAATGTCCATCTTTTACCAAAAACAAGCCATTTATGGATATTATCAGGGGGTTCGTGCAGATCCAGTGGAGTCCCTTTTTCACTCTACAAGGATCAAGACCAAATGAATCTTCGTTCTCTTTCTGTCAAACGAAGATCTATTTCGAGTCTCTCAATGAATAATGATCAAATGAGATACGAATTATGTAGTTCTTCTTTTTCTGGTAAACTAAAAGAAGATAGGATTCCTGATTATTCAGAACTTAATCGAATCATATCGATTGTTCATTGGAATCTCAAATATCCTACTACTTTCCACGAGAATTCTGATTTCTTGGCAAAAAGGCGAAGAAATCGATTTCTCATTCCACTGCCCCATTCAGGTATCTCGATTGAACTACCGATAAATGGCATTTTACGTAGAAATAGTATTCTTGCTTATTTCGATGATCCTCGATACAGAAGAAAGAGTTCGGGAATTACTAAATATGGGACTCTAGGGGTTCATTCAATCGTTAAAAAAGAGGATTTGATTGAGTATCGAGGAATCAAAGAATTTAACCAAAAATACCAAATGAAACTAAATCGATTTTTTTTCATTCCCGAAGAAGTGCATATTTTACCTGAATCTTCTTCGATAATGGTACGGAACAATAGTCTGATTGGAGTAGATACACGAATCGCTTTAAATACAAGAAGCCGAGTGGGCGGATTAGTCCGAGTGGAGAGAAAAAAAAAAAGGATTGAACTGAAAATCTTTTCTGGAGATATCCATTTTCCTGGAGAGACAGATAAGATATCCCGACACAGTGGCATCTTGATACCCCCAGGAACAGGAAAAACAAATTCTAAGGAATCCAAAAAATGGAAAAATTGGATCTATGTCCAACGGATCACACCTACTAAGAAAAAGTATTTTGTTTTAGTTCGACCCGTAGTGACATATGAAATATCGGACAGTATAAATTTAGCAACACTCTTCCCCCCGGATCTGTTACAAGAAAGGGATAATATGCAACTTCGAGTTGTCAATTATATTGTTTACGGAAATGGCAAACCAATTCGGGGAATTTCTGATACAAGTATTCAATTAGTTCGGACTTGTTTAATTTTGAATTGGGACCAAGACAAAAAAAGTTCTTCTATAGAAGAGGCTCATACTTCCTTTGTTGAAGTAAGTACAAATGGTCTGATTCGAGATTTCCTAAGAATTGACTTAGTGAAATTCCCTATTTCGTATCTCAGAAAAAGGAATGATCCCTCCGGCTCAGGATTGATCTCAGATTCAGATAATGTGTCAGATCACACCAATAGCAATCCCTTTTATTCCAAGACAAAAATGCAACAATCATTTAGCCAAAATCAAGGAACTATTCGCACGTTATTAAATAAAAATAAGGAATCCCCATCTTTGATAATTTTGTCATCATCTAATTGTTTCCGAATGGGTCCATTCAACGCTGGAAAATATCACAATGTGATAAAAGAATCAATTAAAAAAGATCCTATAATTCAAATTAGGAATTTGATTGGCCCTTTAGGAACAGTCCTTCAATTTGTGAATTTTTATTCATTTTACTATTTAATAACTCATAATCCTATTTTGGTAACTAAATATTTGCAACTTGAAAATTTAAAACAGACTTTTCAAGTAATTAACTATTATTTAATGGATGAAAATGGGAGAATTTTGAATCCCGATTCATGCAGTAACATTGTTTTGAATTCATTCAATTTGAATTGGTATTTTCTCCATCATAATTATTTGGAAGAAAGATCCACAATAATTAGTCTTGGACAGTTTATTTGTGAAAATGTATGTATAGCCAAAAATGGACCCCATCTCAAATCGGGTCAAGTTTTGATTGTTCAAGTGGATTCTGTAGTAATAAGATCCGCCAAGCCTTATTTGGCCACTCCAGGAGCAACTGTTCATGGTCATTATGGAGAAATCCTTTACGAAGGAGGTACATTAGTTACATTTATATATGAAAAATCGAGATCCGGTGATATAACCCAGGGTCTTCCAAAAGTGGAACAAGTGTTAGAAATGCGTTCAATTGATTCAATATCGATGAACCTAGAAAAAAGAATTGAGGGTTGGAACGAGCATATCAAAAAAATTCTTGGAATTCCTTGGGGATCCTTGATTGGGGCTGAGCTAACTATAGTGCAAAGTCGTATATCTTTGGTTAATAAGATCCAAAAGGTTTATCGATCCCAGGGGGTGCAAATCCATAATAGGCACATAGAAATTATTGTACGCCAAATAACATCAAAGGTGTTGGTTTCAGAGGATGGAATGTCTAATGTTTTTTTACCTGGAGAACTAATTGGATTGTTGCGAGCGGCGCGAACGGGGCGCGCTTTGGAAGAATCGATCTGTTACCGCGCCATCCTATTGGGAATAACAAGGGCATCTTTGAATACTCAAAGTTTCATATCGGAAGCGAGTTTTCAAGAAACTGCTCGAGTTTTAGCCAAAGCTGCTCTCCGGGGCCGTATCGATTGGTTGAAAGGCCTAAAAGAGAACGTTGTTATAGGGGGAATGATACCCGTTGGTACCGGATTCAAAGGATTAGTGCATCGTTCAAGGCAACATAAGAACATTCCTTTGAAAACCAAAAAGAAGAATTTTTTCGAGGGGGAAATCAGAGATATTTTGTTCCACCACAGAGAATTATTTGATTCTTCCATTTCAAAGAAATTTCATGATCCATCAGAACAATCATTTACAGCATTTAATGATTCCTAAAAGTGGATTCATACTTTTTGAATTTTAATAAAAAAAAACTCTTTATTTATGGTCATTTTATGTGGTAATCGAAATAAAGATAATAACGAATAGAGGGTAGGGTTTTGGATCGTGTATCGACATCGACACGTACAATCTCCGGTAGAAGAAAAGGTTCCATCGGAACAATTATTTAGTTCAGGGCAACCTCGTCGCTTTTTTTTTTAAGCGGAAGTGGGGGGGAGAAATGACAAGAAGATATTGGAATATCAATTTGGAAGAGATGATGGAAGCGGGAGTTCATTTTGGTCATGGTACTAGGAAATGGAATCCTAGGATGGCACCTTATATTTCTGCCAAGCGTAAAGGTATTCATATTACAAATCTTACTAAAACTGCTCGTTTTTTATCAGAAGCTTGTGATTTAGTTTTTGATGCAGCAATTAGGGGAAAACAGTTTTTAATTGTTGGTACCAAGAATAAAGCAGCTGATTCAGTAGCACGGGCTGCAATAAGGGCTCGGTGTCATTATGTTAATAAAAAGTGGCTCGGTGGTATGTTAACGAATTGGTCCACTACAGAAACGAGACTTCATAAGTTCAGGGACTTGAGAACGGAACAAAAGACGGGTAGACTCAATCGTCTTCCGAAAAGAGACGCAGCTATGTTGAAGAGACAATTATCTCACTTGCAAACATATCTGGGAGGGATTAAATATATGACGGGGTTACCTGATATTGTAATTCTCGTTGATCAACAAGAAGAATATACGGCTCTTCGAGAATGTATCACTTTAGGAATTCCAACAATTTGTTTAATCGATACAAATTGTGACCCGGATCTTGCAGATATTTCGATTCCAGCAAATGATGACGCTATAGCTTCAATCCGATTAATTCTTAATAAATTAGTATTTGCAATTTGTGAGGGTCGTTCTAGCTATATACGAAATCCTTGATTAATAATAAGATAAATAAATTCTTTTTGGAACTCCATAAATTTCTGGAATCAGTTACTACTCTTGAATCGCATAAAAGAGATCCAAATTACTGGGGGTATTATGTGATTAGTTCGTATCGAAAATAGAAAATTTAACTAAGCAAGTCGAAAAAGAGATGGTTGAATCAAAATAATTCCCTTTAAAGTTCTATTTCTGTCAGAGGGCAATATGAATGTTTTATCATGTTACTGTTACACCAACACACTAAAAGTGTTATACGATATATCGGGTGTGGAAGTAGGCCAACATTTCTATTGGCAAATAGGAGGTTTTCAAGTCCATGGCCAAGTCCTTATTACTTCTTGGGTTGTAATTGCTATCTTATTAGGTTCAGCCAGTATAGCTGTTCGGAATCCACAAACCATTCCGAATGACAGTCAGAATTTCTTCGAATATGTCCTTGAATTCATTCGAGACGTTAGCAAAACTCAGATTGGAGAAGAATATGGTCCATGGGTTCCTTTTATTGGAACTATGTTCCTATTTATTTTTGTTTCGAATTGGTCAGGGGCTCTTTTACCATGGAAAATCATAGAGTTACCTCATGGGGAGTTAGCCGCACCCACGAATGATATAAATACTACCGTTGCTTTAGCTTTACTCACGTCAGTAGCATATTTCTATGCAGGTCTTACCAAAAAAGGATTAAGTTATTTCAGTAAATACATTCAACCAACTCCAATCCTTTTACCCATTAACATCTTAGAAGATTTCACAAAACCTTTATCACTTAGTTTTCGACTTTTCGGAAATATATTAGCCGATGAATTAGTAGTTGTTGTTCTTGTTTCTTTAGTACCTTTAGTGGTTCCTATACCTGTCATGTTCCTCGGATTATTTACAAGTGGTATTCAAGCTCTTATTTTTGCAACTTTAGCCGCGGCTTATATAGGCGAATCCATGGAGGGCCATCATTGACTCGTTTTCAAAATAGTAGTTTTTTTGTTTAGCCCGAGGTAATGTATGTGTAACTCAAGATAATCTACTGAGGCAAGATAAAAATAGACAAATAGGGTATATACTATACGATCTACAGGAATAGGAAAAAAGATTCTGATATTTCGATTTAGGGAATTGTAAAAAAAAGGAAAGAGATCTAAAAGATCTTTTTCCTAAAATTCCTGCTTGGCCCATTTAATTTATATAATACCTACCCCCAATAAATATTTTCTATTACTATTTTTTTTAATAAGAAAAATAATAATAAAAAAAAGAAATATATATAAATTGTATTATAGAAACAAAAAAAAAAGAAAAAAATATATAAATAAATAGAAATCAAAAATGGTATGAACTTTTCCTTTTAAATCAATGAGATACTGATATTTCTACCTATGCTATTTAATTATTCGACCTAACGAATTCGTCCATGTAGATTGTATACATGCAGAATAATAATAAATAAAAGGAAGAGTAGAATTGACGCGATTCATAAAAATGAATTGGTTAATATGGGTGGGTATAAATGGGGTATACGTAATGGAATGTCTAGAATCCAACTCTTGGATGTTTCAGTTTCAAAAATCAAAAAGAATTCTAGAATCTGATTGAATCTAAGATACGAATAATTGGTTTACATTATGGAAGAAACCCATGTATATGTGATATTAGATATTGCTACTTATATATGAACTAAAAATAGATCGGATCTAATCTGCTCTATACTACTATGAATTATGAATTTAGATAGGGATTCCAATAGAAGTCTTTCCCTCTCGTCTGTGACTGTGAATTGAATGAATAAAAAGATCAAATCAAGAAAAAGAATGAAGAATTCAACTAATGGTTCGGAACAAAGAAATGGAAGAACAAAAGGCGTATGGATTCACAAAAATCCCGTCGATAGGAACTAAAAAAGAGATATAAAAGTAGTTCGGATGATTCAATAATATTATTCCATTACTTTAATTCGAAGTTGTTAGTTACTTCGTCTGGATGAATCTTAGTGATGGAATAATTAAGTCATAATTCATTGGATGATTGTATCATTAACCATTTTTTTTTTTTTGTGAGGAACTTATCATGAATCCACTGATTTCTGCCGCTTCCGTTATTGCTGCTGGGTTAGCTGTTGGGCTTGCTTCTATTGGACCTGGAGTTGGTCAAGGTACTGCTGCGGGCCAAGCTGTAGAAGGTATCGCAAGACAGCCCGAGGCGGAGGGAAAAATACGAGG
>JAGVVM010002434.1:12500-17500 GCA_019149425.1 Psidium friedrichsthalianum
CGGACGTAATCAAGATAGGATCCAAAAAAAAAATACTGATGAAAATTATAGCATTGGTATGTTTGTTTTGGTTTTGTCAGTAGACCTAATCAGATTAGTAAAAGAGCACTCCTAATTCAAAATTAAAATAAAGAAAGAACAAGTTCTTTCTTTTGCTGGAGGATTTTTGACAGAACAGATAGGGACAGTTCCTTATTTTTTTTCTTTTTTTCTAGTAACGGAAAAAAATAAGGAAAGAAAGAATAATAATATAATAAAAAATGACACTTTGATTCTATAGAATGAAATTCTATATCATAGGAATGGAAAGGTCCCTTCTTCTGATTGTTGTTTGAATAATCAATAATAAACATTTTTTTTTTCAAACAAATCATTTTATCTATGATTTGGAATGGAACAAAAAATGGCCCGGCTAGGTACTGACCAGGCCAGGCCGTTAAAAGAAAAAAAAAAAGCTCTTTCGGAAGACTTGCCTTTTTTAGTTTTTTTTTATTCGAAATATCTCTTTAGAACCTTTTCTTTATCGAAATGGGATTGCTTATAAAAGTAGTATATATTAAAGTTGTATATATCAATATAGTATATAAATAATAAAGAGAGATAAAGAAAGGATTTATTTTTCAAGCCTTACTTTTTGTGTAATGTAAGTATAGTAATTATCCTTTTTCAATTGGGAGAGATGGCTGAGTGGACGAAAGCGTCGGATTGCTAATCCGTTGTACGAGTTTTTCGTACCGAGGGTTCGAATCCCTCTCTTTCCGTTTCTGTTTTGGTATTTTCTTTTTTTTTTCAAAACCTTTCCTTTGTTTTTTTTTATTTATATTCTAATAAATAAGGATGTACAATAGATAAAATCCTAAGTAAGAACATTGAAAAATTTAGCAAAAGCAAATAAAAAGAAAGGCCTTTTTATTCTTCACGTCCAGGATTACGTCCTGGATCATTAGATAGGAATCCAAAGATGAAGAGAGAAACAAAAAATATCACTACTGTGTAAACAAAGAGTTTGAGAGTAAGCATTACACAATCTCCAAGATCTTTTTTTTTCAAAAAAAAAAGAGAATAGATTCTCCATTTTTATACCCCATATCCTATTTTGACACCAACAAACAAAATGATTTCTCGAAATCAAAAAGAATTTTCAGAAATTCATTTGGAATAAGAGTCGAGTCTTTCATTAAAAAAAAAGATCTTTTGGATGACTCGAAAAGGGTTTTTCAATAAATGAAAAAGAATCAGAATGAGGAAAGGAAAGAGGGGGAGTCAGATTTTTTGCAGCTATCTAAGAATTGTTTGAATCGAGGGTTCATCCTGTAAGACTTATCCGATCTTATCCATTGTTCCATTTTTTTTTGAATAAATCATGTCTAGAACAGTATTAAAGATCTCATCGAAAACTTACAGCAGCTTGCCAAACAAAGGCTAAGAGAAAAAAGAGAAGGGGTATTACTGGCATAAAATCTACGATTGGATTCAAAAAAGCATAGGCCTCAGGTAATTTGGCTAAGAAAAAACTACTCGAATAAAGGGTGGAATGAAGACAGATACAGATCAAACTAAAGATATTAAGCATAACAAACATTTTTTTTCTTGGACTTGGAGATAATTGTATTTTGATTGAGTTATTGATAATTGATATCCCTTAAAAATGAAAAAAAAAAAGTAAGGTATACCAAAAAATCCTTCTTTGAACTCACCCAATCAAAAATCCTTCAATTCTCAAAAAAGAATAGAAGAAATCATACTTTTATACAATATCTTAATTGAATTATATGTAATGATCAATAAATTCAGTTTCATTGTATATCTACACGTGTCAAAACCCTAGGAACAATAGAGTCCATAGATATTTTATTTCAGATTGGAATTGACGAACAACCAAAAACAATACTAGTGTTTATTAGTATTGAATAGAAATCGAAATGGGGCGTGGCCAAGTGGTAAGGCAACGGGTTTTGGTCCCGCTATTCGGAGGTTCGAATCCTTCCGTCCCAGGGAATACCTATTCTATATCAGGGAATACCTATTCTATATATAGATAGCAATATCTATTATCAGAATAAGGAAAGGTTTTCTTTTTGAACTACCTTCTCTACTCTTTAAGAGTCAAATATTGGATATTATGTGATTGTTGTTTCTGATTTTTAATAATTCTATTCTTCTTTAAATCCTATTTTTTCACAAATTCAATTCAAATAAGATACATATAGATGGAACTGAATCGAGTTGTGATCTAGGAACATAGATTCGAAGAATTGGAAATAAAGAAAAAAGGGGGTTGCAAAAGAGGTTGAATGCGCTTTTCATCGTATGTCCATCCCCTTATATTTTAAATATTAAATATTCATATTTAAATTTAAGTTAGTTACTTCGAAAAGTCTTATGTCCCATATAATAAGAATTAATTAACAATGTAAGATATCAATTTCACTAGTTGTGCTTGTACAAATTGGATTAAGAAATAATCAAGTTACATACATATACCATATCTATTTTCTTTGAACCTCATTTTTAGGTATTTTATTTCGTATTTGATTGGGTTCTCATAAATAATTGTAAATCCATGTAATAATATAGACAGAGAGTAATTCATACATCCTATATTCCCCTTGCTTTAAATAAAAATTATTGAACGAAGCCCCACCAGTCAAAGAAACTACGCGTAAAATGAGGAAATGCTTAATGTATTATTCTCGTTCTATTTCAGTGATAACGTTTTTTGGTTTTTTGAAAAAGATTTTGGATCCGTTAATTCGAAATATTTTATATTGAATATTCATAATTCATTCCAATGACAATTGTTCAGTCTATCTGATAGAGGGAATTTTTTTTTTATGATTTCTTTTTCAGTATGAAATGAAAGAAAAAGAGACTAAATCTTCCTTTACACCAACTTTTTTTTTATTCACTCCACGAAAAAAAGAAATTGATTTCTTTTCCTATCTATATTTTTTAATCACGGAGGTTTAGGTTTAATTCAAAGATGGATTATTTATGATCATAAATGGAATCTTTAGTAAAACTTTATTCAAATAGTGATATCCCGGTAGGTTTTTTTTCAATTCAATAACTATTTGAATTTAATGATTTCTTATGAGTATTTGATATTCGAAGAAGTCTAAGATTGTTGAATATATCTTCTCAAGTTACTTGAAAATGCAATGTAGATTCAATACAAAGAACTTTTTTCTTCCTAATATTTAGGAATATTAAAAATTAATAAATAAAATAAAAATATTGCATTCATCCAATAAAAAGAAAATCGAGGGTGAAATTGAATTCTTTCTAAGACTTCTTTAGAAACCAATCTAACGACCGAACAAATGACTATTCATGATTCCCTAATTGAATCAATTACATATCAGTTCCAAACTAGAGGCATGTTATGGTAAAACTTCGTTTGAAACGATGTGGTAGAAAGCAACGTGCGACTTGAAGGACATGATCAGTTGTGGATTCTTACATCCATCCTTTTGATTATATAGGAATGAAGGTGCTCTTGGCTCGACATCCTTTGTTTTGTTCCACTAGAACCCTCATTTTTTCTTGGGTTGTAGTGTAAACAGTATGTGATGTAGCTCGAGTAGAAAGTATTGATTCATTTCTCAGGGCAAGGATCTAGGGTTAGTGCCAATTAAGTTGGAACAACTTCGTAAGTGTAGTCTAGTCTATTTTCGATTTCTAAATCGAAAGGATCCAATTCGAGCAAGTTTCAAATTCTTTGTTGGAATTAGTGAAATTCTTTTGATCCAAAATCGTGAATCAACCGTTTATGATTCTTTGATAGAAATAAATCAGAAAAAGGGGTATGTTGCTTTTTCGATTAACCCGAAGAATTCTAAACCCAATGATTCCAAAGATAAAATATTTTGAACAATTCTTTTTTTTATTGTCTCGACAACTAGATTAAGAATAAGTAGTCCTTATTCGAAATGAGACAAAGAAGGGGTTATGAAAAAATCAAATCTAATTTTCTTTTGAATTTCAGAGTTTCAACTTGATTTTGAGAATACAAATGATTTTTTGGAATTGGAAAAAGGAATAAAAAAGTATTAAAAATCATAGTCTATTTTTTTTTTGCTTTTATAAATCTAGACATTAGAATTGTATACATGACTTATCTCAAATTCTTTGTTTACACAGAAAACTGATATTTTTTGTTTCTCTCTTCATCTTTGGATTTATCTAATGATCCAGGACGTAATCCTGGAGTGAAGAATAAAAAGGCCTTTTTTTTATTTGCTTTTGCTAAATTTTTCAATGTTCTTACTTAGGATTTTATCTATTGAACATCCTTAACCTATTAGAATATAAATAAAAAAAAACAAAGGAAAGGTTTTGAAAAAAAGAAAATCAAAATGAAACGGAAAGAGAGGGTTGTGATTCGGTATAAAAACTCGTACAAATAAGTACGCTTTCTCCACTCAGCCCTCTCTCCCAATTTAAAATTACTATACTTACATTATACACAAAAGTAAGGCTTGAAAAATAAATCCTTTCTTTATCTCTTCTTTATTATTTATATCTATATTGATATTTACAACTTTAATAAAAACTACTTTTATAAGCAATCCCATTTCGATAAAGAAAAGGTTTTAAAGAGATATTTCGAATAAAAAAAAACTAAAAAAGGCAAGTCTTCCGAAAGAGCTTTTTTTTTTTCTTTTAACGGAAAAATTAGTCTTAGCCGGGCCATTTTTTGTTCCATTCAAATTCAGATCAAATGAATTTTTTGAAAATGTTTATTATTGATTATTCAAACAACAATCAGAAGAAGGGATCTTTCCATTCCTATTTTTTAGAATTTCATTCTATAGAATCAAAGTGTCATTTTTTATTATATTATTATTCTTTCTTTCCTTATTTTTTTCCGTTACTAGAAAAAAAGAAAAAAAATAAGGAACTGTCCCTATCTGTTCTGTCAAAAATCCTCCAGCAAAAGAAAGAACTTGTTCTTTCTTTATTTTAATTTTGAATTAGGAGTGCTCTTTTACTAATCT
>JAGVVM010002434.1:22500-27500 GCA_019149425.1 Psidium friedrichsthalianum
CACAAAGGGATTCGCAAATAAAAGCGCTAAGGCTACAACCAATCCATAAATTGTTAACGCTTCCATAAAGGCCAGACTAAGCAATAAAGTACCTCGTATTTTTCCCTCCGCCTCGGGCTGTCTTGCGATACCTTCTACAGCTTGGCCCGCAGCAGTACCTTGACCAACTCCAGGTCCAATAGAAGCAAGCCCAACAGCTAACCCAGCAGCAATAACGGAAGCGGCAGAAATCAGTGGATTCATGATAAGTTCCTCACAAAAAAAAAAAATGGTTAATGATACAATCATCCAATGAATTATGACTTAATTATTCCATCACTAAGATTCATCCAGACGAAGTAACTAACAACTTCGAATTAAAGTAATGGAATAATATTATTGAATCATCCGAACTACTTTTATATCTCTTTTTTAGTTCCTATCGACGGGATTTTTGTGAATCCATACGCCTTTTGTTCTTCCATTTCTTTGTTCCGAACCATTAGTTGAATTCTTCATTCTTTTTCTTGATTTGATCTTTTTATTCATTCAATTCACAGTCACAGACGAGAGGGAAAGACTTCTATTGGAATCCCTATCTAAATTCATAATTCATAGTAGTATAGAGCAGATTAGATCCGATCTATTTTTAGTTCATATATAAGTAGCAATATCTAATATCACATATACATGGGTTTCTTCCATAATGTAAACCAATTATTCGTATCTTAGATTCAATCAGATTCTAGAATTCTTTTTGATTTTTGAAACTGAAACATCCAAGAGTTGGATTCTAGACATTCCATTACGTATACCCCATTTATACCCACCCATATTAACCAATTCATTTTTATGAATCGCGTCAATTCTACTCTTCCTTTTATTTATTATTATTCTGCATGTATACAATCTACATGGACGAATTCGTTAGGTCGAATAATTAAATAGCATAGGTAGAAATATCAGTATCTCATTGATTTAAAAGGAAAAGTTCATACCATTTTTGATTTCTATTTATTTATATATTTTTTTCTTTTTTTTTTGTTTCTATAATACAATTTATATATATTTCTTTTTTTTATTATTATTTTTCTTATTAAAAAAAATAGTAATAGAAAATATTTATTGGGGGTAGGTATTATATAAATTAAATGGGCCAAGCAGGAATTTTAGGAAAAAGATCTTTTAGATCTCTTTCCTTTTTTTTACAATTCCCTAAATCGAAATATCAGAATCTTTTTTCCTATTCCTGTAGATCGTATAGTATATACCCTATTTGTCTATTTTTATCTTGCCTCAGTAGATTATCTTGAGTTACACATACATTACCTCGGGCTAAACAAAAAAACTACTATTTTGAAAACGAGTCAATGATGGCCCTCCATGGATTCGCCTATATAAGCCGCGGCTAAAGTTGCAAAAATAAGAGCTTGAATACCACTTGTAAATAATCCGAGGAACATGACAGGTATAGGAACCACTAAAGGTACTAAAGAAACAAGAACAACAACTACTAATTCATCGGCTAATATATTTCCGAAAAGTCGAAAACTAAGTGATAAAGGTTTTGTGAAATCTTCTAAGATGTTAATGGGTAAAAGGATTGGAGTTGGTTGAATGTATTTACTGAAATAACTTAATCCTTTTTTGGTAAGACCTGCATAGAAATATGCTACTGACGTGAGTAAAGCTAAAGCAACGGTAGTATTTATATCATTCGTGGGTGCGGCTAACTCCCCATGAGGTAACTCTATGATTTTCCATGGTAAAAGAGCCCCTGACCAATTCGAAACAAAAATAAATAGGAACATAGTTCCAATAAAAGGAACCCATGGACCATATTCTTCTCCAATCTGAGTTTTGCTAACGTCTCGAATGAATTCAAGGACATATTCGAAGAAATTCTGACTGTCATTCGGAATGGTTTGTGGATTCCGAACAGCTATACTGGCTGAACCTAATAAGATAGCAATTACAACCCAAGAAGTAATAAGGACTTGGCCATGGACTTGAAAACCTCCTATTTGCCAATAGAAATGTTGGCCTACTTCCACACCCGATATATCGTATAACACTTTTAGTGTGTTGGTGTAACAGTAACATGATAAAACATTCATATTGCCCTCTGACAGAAATAGAACTTTAAAGGGAATTATTTTGATTCAACCATCTCTTTTTCGACTTGCTTAGTTAAATTTTCTATTTTCGATACGAACTAATCACATAATACCCCCAGTAATTTGGATCTCTTTTATGCGATTCAAGAGTAGTAACTGATTCCAGAAATTTATGGAGTTCCAAAAAGAATTTATTTATCTTATTATTAATCAAGGATTTCGTATATAGCTAGAACGACCCTCACAAATTGCAAATACTAATTTATTAAGAATTAATCGGATTGAAGCTATAGCGTCATCATTTGCTGGAATCGAAATATCTGCAAGATCCGGGTCACAATTTGTATCGATTAAACAAATTGTTGGAATTCCTAAAGTGATACATTCTCGAAGAGCCGTATATTCTTCTTGTTGATCAACGAGAATTACAATATCAGGTAACCCCGTCATATATTTAATCCCTCCCAGATATGTTTGCAAGTGAGATAATTGTCTCTTCAACATAGCTGCGTCTCTTTTCGGAAGACGATTGAGTCTACCCGTCTTTTGTTCCGTTCTCAAGTCCCTGAACTTATGAAGTCTCGTTTCTGTAGTGGACCAATTCGTTAACATACCACCGAGCCACTTTTTATTAACATAATGACACCGAGCCCTTATTGCAGCCCGTGCTACTGAATCAGCTGCTTTATTCTTGGTACAACAATATGAATGTTTTATCATGTTACTGTTCACCAACACACAAGTTCTATACGATATTTCGGGTGTTTGTAATATGAATACCTTTCTATTGGCAAATAGGAGGTTTTCAAGTCCATGGCCAAGTCCTTCCATCATCTCTTCCAATTGATATTCCAATATCTTCTTCATTTCTCCCTGTTCCGCTTAAAAAAACCATTCCGAATGACAGTCATGGAATTTCTTCGAATATGTCCTTGTCATGTCGAGACGTTATCAAAACTCAGATTGGATTCGAATTATCCATATTACCTTTTAAAATGACCTAGAGTTTATTTTTATTCGAATTCAGGGCTCTTTTACCATCAAAATCATAAAGTTACCTCATGGATTAGCTTTCCACGAATGATATCAAATACTTCTCGTTGCTGTACTCACGTCCAAAATTTTCTATGCAGGTTTTCAAAAAAGGATTAATGTTATTTCAGTAAATCCTTTCAACCAACTCCAATCCTTTTACCCATTAACATCTTTTTAGATTTCACCAAACCTTTATCAGCTTAGTTTTCGACAGTTTCTTGAAAACTATTCCGATGAATTTAGTATTGTTGCCCTTGTTATCTTTAGGACCTTTAGTGGTTCTTAAGCCGTCATGTTTTAACAACAAGTGGTATTCAAGCTCTTAGAATTCCATGGAGCCGCACCTTATATAGGCGACAAAATGGAGGTGCCATTATGGATTTGCCCCCAAAATAGTAATTTTGATTTATAACCAAGGATAATCTGTGTACTAAGATAATCAGCTGAATCAAGATAGACAAATAGGGTATATACTATACGATCTACAGGAATAGGAAAAAAGATTCTGATATTTCGATTTAGGGAATTGTAAAAAAAAGGAAAGAGATCTAAAAGATCTTTTTCCTAAAATTCCTGCTTGGCCCATTTAATTTATATAATACCTACCCCCAATAAATATTTTCTATTACTATTTTTTTTAATAAGAAAAATAATAATAAAAAAAAGAAATATATATAAATTGTATTATAGAAACAAAAAAAAAAAGAAAAAAATATATAAATAAATAGAAATCAAAAATGGTATGAACTTTTCCTTTTAAATCAATGAGATACTGATATTTCTACCTATGCTATTTAATTATTCGACCTAACGAATTCGTCCATGTAGATTGTATACATGCAGAATAATAATAAATAAAAGGAAGAGTAGAATTGACGCGATTCATAAAAATGAATTGGTTAATATGGGTGGGTATAAATGGGGTATACGTAATGGAATGTCTAGAATCCAACTCTTGGATGTTTCAGTTTCAAAAATCAAAAAGAATTCTAGAATCTGATTGAATCTAAGATACGAATAATTGGTTTACATTATGGAAGAAACCCATGTATATGTGATATTAGATATTGCTACTTATATATGAACTAAAAATAGATCGGATCTAATCTGCTCTATACTACTATGAATTATGAATTTAGATAGGGATTCCAATAGAAGTCTTTCCCTCTCGTCTGTGACTGTGAATTGAATGAATAAAAAGATCAAATCAAGAAAAAGAATGAAGAATTCAACTAATGGTTCGGAACAAAGAAATGGAAGAACAAAAGGCGTATGGATTCACAAAAATCCCGTCGATAGGAACTAAAAAAGAGATATAAAAGTAGTTCGGATGATTCAATAATATTATTCCATTACTTTAATTCGAAGTTGTTAGTTACTTCGTCTGGATGAATCTTAGTGATGGAATAATTAAGTCATAATTCATTGGATGATTGTATCATTAACCATTTTTTTTTTTTTGTGAGGAACTTATCATGAATCCACTGATTTCTGCCGCTTCCGTTATTGCTGCTGGGTTAGCTGTTGGGCTTGCTTCTATTGGACCTGGAGTTGGTCAAGGTACTGCTGCGGGCCAAGCTGTAGAAGGTATCGCAAGACAGCCCGAGGCGGAGGGAAAAATACGAGGTACTTTATTGCTTAGTCTGGCCTTTATGGAAGCGTTAACAATTTATGGATTGGTTGTAGCCTTAGCGCTTTTATTTGCGAATCCCTTTGTGTAATCCGATAAATATCAAAAATACGTATTTTTTTTCTTATTTTTTTATGGCCGGGGCTTGCTCCTTGTTTTTTCAAATTATATCAATATTTCACTCCTACAATTACTTATTCGTTGGGACACTAACCCCTGGGGTAAGGACGGATTTGAGG
>JAGVVM010002435.1:0-30557 GCA_019149425.1 Psidium friedrichsthalianum
CGGGGCGTCCTTGATCGTTGGTAACGCCCAGCTAGCTTTTTTCCTTATTTCTACCCGGATCGTGTTAGAGAAAAGAGAGTTACTAGAGAGAGACTCGAGGAGAATGCTTTTCTATTTCTCGTTGGATTTTAAATGAGAGATATCGCCTCTTTAATTATATAGTAGAAGGTCTCGGGATTAACACGTTAATATAATTTATCATATCTTAATGGCTTGTATTCATCTACCCGACTCCCTAACACCGTACTATAATAGGAACATCCAGCCCTTCTGAACATTAACACTTTCGCAAATACCGTGCCTTGGTATTCTAGAAACTCAGTAGTAAACCCTAGAAAACACCTATGGGACCCCAGACCAAGCAATTCTTGGGGATCTTCTCAGCCAATGGATACAGACCGGTTGGGCATCGAAGACCTCGGCCCGTGTCACATTCATCATACAGTTCTTTTTTAGGTTATGCATAAAGGCAGGAATGGACGTTAGCTATAAGCACCTATCTCTCAAACTTAGATAAAACATTACTTTACTCGCATCCATAGCAATCGGCAAGATTGAAATCACACCAATAGCAGCCACCATCGCCCTTTTTTGTGATAAGACACCTTCCATGGCTCACACAATCATTATCTAATGTCCAGCATAGAAAAACACTGTATATTACACACAGATAAAATTACATAATGAGTTGCTTAGGTTAATTTATCACTGTGCCTGTTTGATGAAATTGTATTAAATCTCATGCTCCTCTATGACTACTATCCAATATTGAGGCTGATATGCCAAGCAGTTTCCATTATATCTAATGCAATAATGACGTAAATTTGAAGCTTGATGATAACATATATATTGTCTTTCTCGCCTAATAGCTTAAGCCTTTGGTAAACATTGTGACTTAAACCAAACTCAACTTCAAGTCTATCTTTAACCAGGCAAACACTAAATAAAAGTATGTTACTTTCTTTTTCCCCACGTAGTATCTAACAAACACATGCAGAATTTGCAAAGTTAGATCTCAATCACCATGCAAAAAAGTACTGTATTTGTACAGAATCTAATTAGGTATCCCACTCACCTAAGCCAAACTTGCATTGACAATAACTCCCTAAGCCCAGCTAATGAAGAAACTCTCCCACCAAAAACAGTAACAAAGCCAACTATTGTTAAGACCAGCTTGAAGCACGTTTGCAGTTGCAAAATAAAAACTAGCAATCTAAATCACTGCACACGAATGCTGTGCCAATATACATCAGAAGAAGTCATAGGTTCTCAAGATACAGTAGAACGGCCAGAGTTTTGGTATGTTAGTTGTCACCGCCTCATTCATAAACCGTTTCAAGGTAATAGATCAATAAATGATTTGAAAGAAGATAAGATTCATTCAGATGAGTGTTTACTCTTCAATTTCTCTTCATCAAAGCTGGGGCCTGCAGCGTTCGACTTGTTCAATCAAATGTATAAAAACAAGAGTGAAAGAAAAAGACATGCATCATTGCAACAGAACAATGCTCTCTGCTGATTATTACCCCTTACCTTTAGTTCCTGTCAGATAATTGCAACAGATTCCATCAATGAATGGCACTCTTAAGATTCAGACAATCAGAAATGATCATTCGTTCCAGCTTTGTGCATGCATAAGCATTGAAATGCTAATGAGTTCAGGCAATGAGAATAGGAATAGCTTTTTCAACTTGGGGAGGAAGTTAGTACTCTGTAAATAGCAGTAATCTTCACATCTCACTAACTTTTCGACAAGGGGCCAGTCTTCGACTTTTGAGCTCTTCTAAGCTATCAAAGTTTTCCAGTAGGCAAGTGTGAATATAGTAGTCAACCCACACATATGAGTAAGGCCAAGGATTTGAGATGAGAAAAGCATACTCGATGTGCATTGGCCCTCATAAATGCCCCTCAAATTCTTCATATGATATACATAGAGATACTCGAGTGATCCGAGAAACCTCTTGTCATCCTCCCATGTTTCCAAGACAATTTCACTTCTATCAGCTTCATCACACACTATCAATTCCATCAATAATAATCTGAATCTCATTACACCCCCAATTATGCAACATTTCAATTGCTCCATGTTCCCATCCCAAAATCAGATAGCTTAGTGACATCCTTATGGCTGGTCTAAGAAAAATGCACTAGTATCTGAAGTATCTTTTGGATATCTATGGACACACCCACACCATTTACATACTTCAGGGATGTAATCCCAGTGTTCTAACTCAAAATAAGATCCACTGGAGAGACGAGACATTATGCGTTCATCATGATTGCCAACAATGAATTTGAAATGTGACAATGATCTGATACACCTCTATGTACCAACCATTTGAATTTTCCTCAGATGTCCTTGAGGAAAGTACAAATTTAGTGTATCTAGACTCATCAAGCCACAAACATCATCAACAATAGCTTCCCACAACACCGGCCCACCGTGCTCATCCCCGGATTCACATCATAATTAGCTCTTCTAATAGATGATAGTGCAGAGATAGTCCCTTGAGGAATCAATGCATTCACTTTTGCAGATTTTCTACCACGATTTGTGCTTCGACAAAAAGATACTCCTAAGCAAGTGAGCTTTGTTAGCTTCGCAACCTCCTTTGGCAGATCCATGATCTCAGTCCCTTCAAGATCAAGTACCTCAAGCTGCTGAAGTTCTCCAATTTTGGAGGTAACACCATCAATAGCTCACAGTGATTTAAGAATAGTCTTTTTAGGCGGCTTAACCTGAACAGAGACTCCGGCAAGGACTTGATTCGAGTTCGGGATAGATTCAGGATTTCCAGAGAAGGCATGTAATCAAAGAAATAGGGACTAATCGTTCTCAGTTTGTAATTTCTATTCAGAAACAACACCAAGAGTACAGGACACCGAGGATCCTCGGGTAACTCAGTCAACTGATTTTCCATCAAATAAATCTCTGTGAAACTCTGCCATTGCGTGACCTCCGGAGGCTCCGTCAGTCCTAAGCCCCCGCACATGAGGACCGTTCTGCCATATTCGGGTGTACTAGATTCGATGTCGTCAGAACATATCTCAAGTTCCTCAACCTGTTGCGGTGTACCTGAGCCAAACAACACATGAAGATTCCAGCCAAAAACCAAACATGAACGAAAAATTCGAGGAAATGAAGGAACTGCGAGAGATGTCGGAAGCGGATGCTTGAACGGACGAACCTGAAACCAAAGCAGGACTGAATCGTAGGCCTGCGGTAGAAAACTTGCTCTCGCCCTCCTCCTATGGCGTCTCCACTGCTCAATCGCCTCTGGCTTGCTTCTGATGTTCCCCATGATCTCATCTCAAAGAAGGAAGAAGCAAACGAAGCCCGCAGTGTCCGCGAATCAAAGAGAGAGAGAGAGGGGGAGGGCAAGCTAGAACCGGCCGTTTCCCGATATAACCGATCGGTTTTAGGTGTCGATGCGAACGAACTGGTCAAGTGCGTCCGGACAAGAGCGGTCGGCCAAGTTTGAAATTCTTCTTTGTCGGTGGCAGGAAACCAAGGGCGCGCATTCTCTATTTCTGTTCCAAACCTATTCCAGATATAGGTTTGGAATAGAAACTCGTTTAGCAACGCAAATTTATTTTTCTATTTCTGAAATAAAAATCTGTTTCAAAAATAGATTTTGGCTCAAAATCAGAAATAAAAATTTTTTGTTTCTGGCAGAAATAGAAAAATATATTTCTGGAACAGAATGGTTGTCATGCGCGCCCCAAATGTACACGGATTAATGGCGCGTTTATAAAATAAATTTTTAGTTTAGAAATACGTTTGAAATAAAGATGAGAAGTAAAAATTTATGTTTCTCTTTTTTTGGAACAGAAACAAAAATAAAAAGCCTTCTCATCACTCACTCTTTCTTTTTTATGTGCAATCTCTCTCTCTCTCTCTCCGGCCGCCGTCTACCGTTCGCCAACCAATCTAAGGCTTGGCGGTCGAATCGAAATTTTTTATCATTGTCTAACACGTTTATGTGCTCAGAAACTCGCCTATGAATAGAAATAGGAAAATCTATTTCACTCTAGATATTGTTGTCGGGAATAGAATAATTATCATTCGTTCCCAAAATAATCGGAACTCGTTTTGGATTGTCTCTATAATGTGCCTTGTGTTAATCCTGTGCAAACCCCTGCTTCCAAACAAATACACTTGACCCGGAGCAAGGAAGTGCAAGCTCCACAACCAAACACAAGATATTCATAAGGCATAAGCCAGAAGTCAAGTTACGCATGGAGTCGCTTTTCATTTAAGGTTAGGCAAAGCCTCAATGTGGAGAAGGATAACTACATATTGGAGAGCTAAAGGTTTCATGTGTGTACTCTATCAAACTATATCAATTTTAATTACTTACATCCATAGAGGGGGTTGATATAATTGAAAAGTTAGTAGCAATATATTTTTTTCAAACCTAAGGTTAAACAAGGGAGCAGTGACCACCTCACTATTAAATGTGCACCAAGATTAGTCCAAATGGGGCCCATCTCATTTAATGATACGTACGAACCGGGCATACGTGTATTAGTTATATCCAAGAATTTTTCCGTGGGAGAGTAGACATTGCATGCGCTGTCCCTCTAACGGTCAACAATTCCAACAAAATTGACCCACTTAAAGTTAGAAATTTAATGTGTATTTATTCGCGAAATAAACATAAAAAAATATTTTTTAAAAAATGATTACTTTTATTTTTTATAAAATGAATAAATAAAAAAATTTCATTATTCATGAAATAATAAGATATAAATTTTTGGAAATAATAAAAAAAATCATTAACTAATTATTTCAAGTAATAAAAGAGATTTTTTTTCAAATTATTATTTTTTAACGAAATAAAGGAAACCTTATAAAATGGCTTATTTGTTTAGCCGAAAAGAGGGAAAATGATATGGTTATTTCAATCCCGTTTGTTTTTTTTTTTTTTTGGGAAAGGTAAGATATGCATTAGCTTTTCAAAAATGCATGATTACAAGGAAAGCCGAGACACAAAAACCTCGAACCAAGCATGACAACAAAGGATGTCACAAATGGTGCAAAGGTGTAGCGGCATAAGATAAGCACCGAAGCGCAACAACCAGCAACCGCCGAACAAAGACAAAGAAAGGCGGAAATACAACCGAAGGAAGGCTAAGAAAAAATGCTAGGAGAGATGCCCCACTGCACTTGGATCCTCCTGTTAGACGGTGAGTCTTCAACCGGTTTCTGGGACAACCCTCTATCTCTAACCAGCTTTGAGAGATGGGAGCGCATGGACGGCATGAAGCAAGGGCAATCACAGAATAGGGTGTTGTTCCGCTCGATCCAAATGACATAGCAAAGCGCAGCGAAGGAGAAACGGGTAATGCGATCACAAAAAGAGGACCGCTTGTAGGATCGGCTAACCAAAATAATAGCATCCGCCAAGGTCTGTTCCGCCAGGTAAGGCTGCAATTGGTGGCCCAAAAGCGGGCAAGAGAACTAGCAAAGGAACACCGAAGAAAAGATGGTCGATGGAGTCGGGTGTACAACGGCAAAAAGCGCACATCCCCTCGACAATCCGACGGTGAGAGAGTAAGTAAACTTGGGTAGGCAGCCTATTAAGGGAAATCAGCCACAACAGAAATGCATGTCTCGGCACAAGACTGTTGTTCCAGACAAAGGAACTCCAGGGGACTTTCAGTCCTTTCTTCCGGATGTGATCCCAAGCAGAAGCTATAGAAAACATACCCGTGGTGTTGCATTGCCAGACCAGAGTATCCCGCCTACCAGCCACCAGCGGAGGAAATCAACCAGCCAGGAATTTAGAACATTGATCACAATCGATGGAAGCCACGTACCAGCAACGAAGTCACGAACAGAAGCTTCACGCGGGATACCAGAAGTATAGATATCCCGATCCGAAAAAAGGAGGTGCAAAGGGCCACGGGGATGCCAAAAGTCGAACCAGAAAGAAGAGGATGCGCCATCACCAATTCTCATCTTGAAGAGCAAACAAAACTCATTACGCAAGTGAAGGATCTTTTTCCAAGACCACGAGCAAATTGTCGGTTTGGGTGCAATCCAAAAACTCCTTCTCTTCAGGAAGTTGGAGTGAACCTATCTACACCAAAGGGACTCTTTATCCGTAAATAGCACCCAAATGTGCTTGAGCATCGATGCCCGATTGAAGTCACTAAGCCGGCGGATGCCAAGGCCACCTTCTTCCTTAGGGCGACACACGTCTTGCCATGAAACTTTAGCTCCACCAATACCTAAGTCCGGGCCCTTCCATAGAAATTGTCTAAGGATCTTTTCAATTTCCCATAAGACGGCCATAGGAAGAATAAATACGCTTGCCCAATAAACTTGTATAGCATAGAGGACAGATTTGATAAGTTGAAGACGGCCAGCAAAGGATAAAATCGCTGGGACCAAGAACAGGCTTTAGCCGTGATTGTATTAACCAAGGAAGTGCAATCCGATTTACTCAACCGAGTAGCAATAACGGGGACACCAAGATAACGAAACGGGATCGTACCTTCTTGAAAGCCAAAAAGGTCCAGGATAGCAAGCCGAGAAGGAGGGGTACCACCTGATAGAAAAATCTTGCTCTTGTTGGCATTAGGCTTGAGTCCAGACCAATCCGAGAATAAGTCCAGTCCGTTTTTGAGGAGAGTGGCCGAAGCCATGTTTGCCTCAGCAAGGAGGAGCACATCATCAGCAAAGAATAAGTGCGTCAAACGGGTAGGTTTACACCTCCAGTAAAATTTGAAACCAGGTTGCTGAGATTGGCCATTGAGGATACCGGTGAACACTTCCATTGCAAGGGTGAAGAGGTACGGAGACATGGGGTCGCCTTGGCAAATCCCCCGGCTACTGGGAAAGAAACCGTGAAGGTCCCCATTAATGGCAACCGAGAATCTTGGAGAGGAAACACACTCCATATAAGGGAGACAAACTTCAATGGAAATTGCTTATCTAATTTATCTCTCTCAAAATCACCGGGATTGCCTCGGTGGTCAACTTTTTCACTTGATAAGAAGGAGGTCCTCACTTTTTCAGGGCTTGGAGGTGGCAATGCATGAACGAGGAAGCGAGATTTCGTAATCTGCATACGATATACAGCAAATGCAGTATAGTTTTTATAATAAAATAGGATAAGATAGGATAAAAAAAAATCGAAAAGACTTGGTCTCTCTCGGCAAAAGAAGACGACACGCAGAAAGTAGGTGGACAAGTATGTACACCAAATTAAAGCGTGGTGCAGGAGGGAATTTATGCAATTGTGTAGGTGCAATTTGGTCTCTCTGATAAGTCAACGTCAATGGATCCACACTGATTGACCCTCTCCTTCTCCCTTGAGCAGCTTCATCTGTGTGTGACTTTTGTAAAATGTGATTCTCATCTTCCCAATCTCGATCTCTGCAGAACCAGGTACGCCAGATGTTTCTGTATTTTTATTTTTTATTTTTCCTTTCTTTCCTTTCTGTTGCCTGCGCTTGTTCTTTAAAAGATCGAATCTCTTCTGCAAGATTGATCCTCTGCTATGCGATAAAACGATGGTGCCATCAGAAAAAATGCAGCTTTTGCAGATTGCACTGCTGCCATCTTTTGAATCAGTGGGTCTCTCGAATTGAACTCGGTGGATGTCCATGTAGAACCTAACATTGACAGCAACTTCCGTTAAGCACCCGATTGTAAGATACAGATCTTCTTTTCATTTGGTCTACCTTTTACAGTGCCCATTCTTGTGGAAAGGTGGCATTCAGATTCAGTGTGTACTTTGAGCTGAACCAAGAACTGCAAGTTGTGGCTGCTGAGACTTCTCTTATTACTTGGACTTAACAGTAGCATATAATATAATCATGTTCTAGTTTAGGTCCTGATCTTTCCCAACAACATAGGTTTGAACATGTGGGTCATATTCGGTAAGACACTAATTGAGCCAAATGCAGAAGTTCTTTGTTGTTGAGACATCCCTGTTGGAAGTCTCTGAATCATTGCAAAAGTTAATCTCATCGACAAATGTAAAGTCGAATTTTCTCTTTCCTTTTGTCTACATATACATCTCATGACAAAACTGAATATCTTGCTCTTTTCTACTCAAGTAATCTGCATTTTGTTGGAGTGCTTTTTCAAATTGATTTTGTTCTTGTGATAGTCATGGTTGAAGCGGCAACTTCTGCATTAGCTGTCGAAGCCTACAAGGATGGACGTAGCATTTTTGGCTACGTCACTCAAAAATTCGACTATGCTTCTGATTTCAAGGTCAATTTTGAGAAAATGACCGAACAAGCAAGAATGCTTTATGCAAGAAGGGATGATGTAGAGGCAGAACTAAACAGAAACAGGATGAAGAGGGCTACCGAGGAATGTGCTGGCTGGATTTACAGGGTCAAGGTGGCCGAACAAGAAGTGCTCAAATTGGAAAGCAAGTACAGGAGAGAGATCAGGCATGCTTGGAGATGCCCTCGGTTTTGGCGACGTGCAAATCTCAGCAAACATATGGCCAAGAAGCGTGAGGAACTAAAAGTCTTGCTAGAAGAAGGAAAGCTCGATAATGGGGTGGTAGCTGAAAGACCTCCGGAGCCTGTCAGAGTCATATATGCTCCTAGCACCGAGAATAAGCCTTCACTACACTGGGCTGTCGAAGAGATTTTGGGTAATCTAAGGGAGAGAAATGTCAAAAGGATCGGACTCTGGGAATGGTTGGTACCGGGAAAACTACGGTGATGCAGAATCTGAATAATAATGAAGAGGTTAAGAAAATGTTTGATATTGTCATTTGGGTATCAGTGTCAAAGGCCTGCAGCATTGAGAAGGTGCAAGATGCAATCATGCAGCGTCTGAAGCTAAAAGTGGAGGGTGGAGTGAGCGCAATTGAGACTGCACGACTTATATCAAACGAGTTGGGAGGCATGAGGTACTTACTTCTCCTTGATGAAGTTTGGGAACCTTTTGATCTACATCAGATAATTACTCCCAACAATGACAAGGACAGCAAGGTGGTATTTGCCAGTAGATTCCGTGATTTGTGCCACGACATGGATGCGGATGAGCTTGTCAATATGAAGCGTTTATCCGACAGTGATGCATATAAAATGTTCGAAGAAAAAGTAGGCCGAAGTATGAAAGATCCAAGCATTATAGCAATAGCACAACTCGTGATTAGAGAGTGTGCTGGTTTGCCACTGTTAATAGATAAAGTGGCTAAGGTCTTTAGGAAGAAGGACAATATTCACCTTTGGAGAGATGGATTAAGGAGCTTGCAGAGATGGCCCAGTATCAAAATCCAAGGCATGGATGAAGTGCTAGAATTTCTGAAATTTTGTTACCATGATTTAGATGGGGAGGACAAAAAGGTATGCTTTCTTTATGGAGCATTGTTTCCCGAAGACTGTGACATATTTGTGGACTATTTGATGGAATGTTGGAAGGCAGAGGGATTTCTTCAAAGCATTGATGAGTTTCGAGATGCACGCGATAGAGGGCACAACATATTGCATGATTTGATCAATGTATCTCTGTTAGAAAGAAGTGCCACGAAGAGACATGTCCGAATGAACAAAGTACTTCGCAATATGGCCCTCAAAATTTCATCAGGAGGCCCAGACTATAAGTTGTTGGCAAGAACATGTGAGGGGCTAAAGGAGTGCCCAAAGGAAGAAGAATGGGCATCTGCAAATCGAATTTCTTTGATGGATAATGACTTGAGCAATCTACCGGCAATGCCAAATTGCACAAATCTTTCTACTTTACTCCTGCAAAGGAATTACAATTTAATGGTGATCCCGGATAGCTTCTTCTGGTCTATGCAAAGACTTCGGCTCTTGGACTTGCACGGTACCGCAATCGCATCTCTTCCACCTTCTTTGTCTTGCTTGACTGATCTTAGGGCACTCTACTTGAATTCTTGCACGCGTTTAACAGAACTACCTTCCTGCTTAGAGGCACTAGTGCATCTAGAGGTGCTTGACATTCGACGCACCGGAATCCTTTGCTTGCCTGTTCAAGTTGGATGTTTAACGAAAATGAGATGTTTACGTATGTCATGGTCAAATTTCGGCACTGGAATGCCAATCTTGATTTCAAGCATTTCATTGTTGGAAGAACTCGTCATTGAGGTAGACCCAAACAGTTTGTGGTCCGACCAGGTCGTGAAGACCGTCACGGAAGAGGTTTCCACCCTGACACGATTGACTTCACTGACATTTTCCTTTCCTGAGGTGGAATGCCTTGAAATCTTCATCAAATCAAGCCCTCTGTGGAAAGACTTGCGCTTCACATTTCAGTTTTCGGTCGGTATCCGCAATTCGGTCAAGTATCATCTTCTTGATTATTTCGAATATCAATCGTGCAAGTGCTTGAAGTACGCAAAGGATGAAGGCGTACATCCTGTGATCTCGGAAGTACTCGCTGAGACTGATGTATTTGAATTGATTGATCACAGGAATATATCAAGCTTATCAGATTTTGGGACTGACAACATGAGTAAACTCAGAGCTTGTTCGGTGGAGGGATGCGAAGACATCATATGCATTATTGACTGTAATGTAGCACCGCCTCCTGCATTCGAATGGCTACAGAGAATGGTTATAAAGAATGCCCCAAGTTTGCATTGCATTTGGCAGGGTCCTGTGCCTGTGGGAAGCTTGGGTCAAATGACTAGTTTAAGCTTTTACGGTTGCCCCAAGCTCAAGAAGATATTCTCGAACGGATTGATCGAGCAACTATCCGAACTTAAGCATTTGAGTGTCGAAGAGTGCTACGAAATTGAGGAGATCATCATTGAAACCGAGAATCCTTGCTTGGACTCGAGAACCCTTCCGAGTCTTAAGATCTTAGTACTTCATGATCTTCCGAAATTGAGTAGCATTACACCTGATGACACATTGATTTGGCCTTCTCTGGAGAGTGTGGACATAGCTTCGTGTCCATCACTGTTGAAACTTCCCTTCAGCGGGGAAAACGCTATCAATCTGAGATCCATCGACGCCGAGCAATCATGGTGGTCTACACTGGTGTGGCAAGACGATACCATCGAGCAAAGATTACGGCCTCTATGCAACTTCACCTAGCCTTTCTCTGTGATTCTTTGCTTCTTGTTCATCTTTTTTGTAGTGATTGGGATTGTGTATTAAATCAGAACTGGACTCCCCTTTCATTTCTTTGCATGTACAGGCTTTTATTATGGTTATCGGCC
This sequence comes from Psidium friedrichsthalianum, assembly GCA_019149425.1. NCBI lineage: Eukaryota > Viridiplantae > Streptophyta > Magnoliopsida > Myrtales > Myrtaceae > Psidium > Psidium friedrichsthalianum. The sequence continues at coordinate 11,169 of JAGVVM010002435.1, forward strand.
GGGGTATGAGGTGATGAGAACAATGACAATTCTGGTTTTGTTCTTCTAAGATCAGTATTTTACCTGTCGGTTGCAATATTGAACTTTTTCAGTATTCCACACTGGAGTTGCATGGTTCTCCATAAGATACAGTGCATTAAATTTAGTTTCTTCTCAATATCACGATGTAGGTAAGATGTACATTCACTTAACCAAACCCGGAATACAAAATGAGGCCAAAAGACACAAGGACAAACCTTGCACTCGTAATGACACCATGGAATGTCATTATGAGTGCAGGGGTGTCGCAAGTGTGCAAGAGCAGCGAACGGGAGGGGAATGTCCGAACGGGAGAATACAAAAGGGAGCACGGAGGCCAAACAGAGGGCCAAAAAGTATAAAAAGACCGCACCGAATAGCAACCGAAGCTTAATCAAAAACTGACTGAGAAATACCTCAACATCCTTGAAGTCTACGGTTCCTAGGGGTATTAGCCACATTTTCGAACATCGATGCCTTGTCTCTAACCACTTTCTCGAGATGCTTTTTCATTGTCGGCATGAAATATGTGTGGTTATGGAATAGGATGTAGTTCCTATCCGTCCAAATAATGCGACATAGGGCTGCAAAGGTATCACGGTGTATGTTTTGTTTTTAATCTTTAGTATATAAATAGAAAAGTTACCAAAAAAATCTTAAACATATTATTATTGTGCCAATTCAGTCCTAAAATATTTTTTTTCTTTTTACCGGTCAATCTTGAATATTTTGCAATTGTGCAAATTTAGTCCATCCACGTCAACACCGGCCGGTCAAAATTGGCACAATTGCAAAGGCTAGGTCTTTCCTTAATTGGCCAACCGGCATTCATGTCAGTACCGGCGGGTCAAAATTGTCCGGATGGGCTGAATTGAATCAATTGCAGAATGTTTATGACTAAATCAACAAAAAAAAAAAATTAGGATTGAATTGGCACAATTGCAATAAGTTTATGACTTTTTTGGTAGTTCTTTCGTACATAAATTAACAGCAACTTTTGAGCGTTTAATAGGTTTCATTAATATCAGGGCAGAACAGTTGTGTAGGGCATGCATATTGTGCGAATTGAGTTCATAATAATTAGCCCAGCCTCTTATATCTGTACTCCATACTGCATGTGAAAGGAGGGTTTCCCCGCCTTTTGTCTTCGGCTTCTTTTTTTGCCCTTTATGCAACATAATTCTTTTTATTTTTATTTAGTTTTTTTTTTTGGTCGAAATTATTTTTATTTAGTTTAAATGTGGCCAATTAAATGTTTTATTTTATCGAAACTGCAGATAAGCGTTAATGCATTCAACACAATCGTTCATCTATTCATAATTGCTTATGCTTTTCTATCATTTCCTGTTTAAAAATTCTTTTTTGTCTTGATTCTTTTTCTCTTATATTAATGAGTGTGACCACATCCTACCTTGAAAATATAGGCGTCAATTTTGTCGTTAATACTTATTGAATTATGATGGGATGCCGTCAATACTCTTTCGAATTTTCATATGATAACCGAAGTTAGATGTTGGAGAGGGATTGAGGGCGCCTCAACTCGATCAATGGACCGAAACCTACAATGGGTTTCGAATTAAGAAAGCATAGCATAGAAGCCCAAGAAATGCACGCGGTACATACATATAATTTTTTTTTGGTCGAAATACATTCATATAATAAAAAAATCTATAATTATAGACTCATTAATTATAGATATGTATATTCATATAATTGAAAAACATATAATGATGATGGGAAAAATATCTATTGATTTCTGATTATGTACAATGTCCCATGATTCTATGGATTAATATTCTAATGAGAATGACCATTGAAGTGCTTCTTGCAGTGTATTTAGGAAAATTTACCAAAAAAGTCCTAAATATATTATAATTATATCAATTCAGTCCTAACCTTTTACATTTATACAAATTCAATCATTCAGCCAATTTTGGCCGGCTAGTGCTAACATGGCAATTTTTATAATAATATTTTAATATTTTTCGATTTTTTTCTTCTTCTTCCTCCCGCCAAGGAAGAAGAAGAGAGGGCAGACGAGGGTTCAAACCTCGCCTGGCGCCGAGCTGGCCCTCTCCTTTGGCCGGTGACTAGAAGAGGGAAGAAGAAAAAAAAATAAAAATAAAAAAATTTGAAAATTATTAAAATGTGATTAAAAATTGCCACATCAGTGCTAGCACTACAACTAGTGTTCACGTCAACATTGACCGGTTAAACTTGATCGGATAAACTGAATTAGCATAAATGCAAAATATTTAGAATTGAATTAACATAATTACAATAAATTTATAATTTTTTTTTGGTAATTTTCCCGTGTATCTACCTTCTCGAGAAATCTTGACAAGGATGCCGATCGTTATGAATATGAACCACTAACGAGAATAAAGGTATTGCCGGAACAAAAGAGAAACCAAGTTACTTGCAATGGGCTTAAGGGAACAGTACATGCATGCTTTTGATATATATATATATGAAAGGCTAATAATTTCACATTTTGTTGATTCATGTACTTTTGTCAAGTTGTGGTTGTTGAAAACTTGTTTGCTTTTGTTGGGAGTGCATAGGGTTTACGGTGATTGCTCATGTAGGAAACCACACCTCATACTCACTGTTGATAATTACTAAGTAGTTATCAATGTTTTTCAAAAGAAGTGACTTTATCACATTGTTTTGTACGATGTTTTCCCTCTCTCGTTTCACTTTGTCGCTTTCAAGAAAAAGAACACAGAATGACGTAACGTCTTTTTCTTTTTAAGCTCCATTTATTTCACCGAAAATAATCTATTTGGAAAATATTTTTTGAAAAGTGATTGCTTATATCGTTTAGAAAATTTAATGAACAAAAAATATTTTCATCATCGATAACAATTTATGCCTAATTATTTTCGCAGGTGATAAAAAAAAATTCCATTTATTCATTTTTTAAGCAATTACTTTTTGAAAAATATTTTTCAAATCATTTCTTTTTTGTAAAACAAATGTAGCTTTATTCTCTCTTCAACGCATGACCAAAGCAAGGATTCTTGGGACTAGAAGGCGACATCTAATCCGTGGCAATTGCGGTACGTCCCCGTAATCCATTCGTTTACCAATTAGGTTATGGCATGTTTCCGCACTTGTACTGTTTAGAATCGAGGATTTAGTATCCTTCATTTTTAATAATTAAAGTCCTGTCGAAAATGATCAAAGGTCAATTAAAGTACTAAATCTGACATCAAATCAAACGCAAATGGCTTTTAAATACGCCTTGATGTCTCAGGAGTCTTGAAAACCTGACATCGCCAGGCAGCGCGCAGGCAGACGATTGAAAAGAACAAGGGAATTGCATGAAATCTTTATTCAACTAGAAAGGATAGCTTACGTTTTTGGATACCACGCTTGCTCAGCGATTGAAATTGAACATAGACTTCTTAACGAAGATGACAGAAGGACGCGAAAAAGCTTATTCGTCCTGATTTTGTCCCGCAAAAATCTCTAATCGCCTCTTGACTTGCACTCAAGGATGATTTGTAACTGCTCACAATCCTTCGCCACTAATATTCGATTATTATTATTATTATCATTATCATCATTATTATTATCTGTTATTATATGTTAAAGAGCTTTTTTGACCGTTAATGATGTGTAATAGATATAGTTTGGATATTCTCTTCAATGAATCTTACCGATCTTTCGAAATGATTCTTTATCCAACAAGGAAAAAATAAGAGATTGTGATGTTTCTTGCTTACAAACTAGATCCGATATCCTCTTCAGCTCTTTATCTCTTTGCTTTCTTCTGATTAATCATATTGATATATTACTAGTTGCTAATTCATACATGCTTACTTTAGTGATATGAAGAGTTTTTTTTTGTTTTTGTTTTAGTAATATGAAGAGTTAAGTCAGTCTAATTGTTGATATATGGGGACCGTCCACCATCGTTTCTAACTTCTTATGCTGGAAAATTAAGTGTATATCTATTCCTGACTTGTGATCAAATCCGCCCTTATCTAATTGATCCTACTAAACATACTGTCAGGATGCACATGTGAGTTATATTAGATAAATTCTACATCGGGAATTGGTGTATTGTAGAGCAGTTAATATATCCCAGTTGGTCGATAACTCATTAACTTAAATTTTTGATTGAAAGTGGGTTTAACTGTATTTATTAACATGCTTAGACTTGAGCTCTCCTCTTAGTAATCTTCCTAGGAAGTTAAATTCCCATGCTATTGGAATTGTCTCAAGCTAAGGTAACATAGATTTTAGAAAACTTCACGTGTTTAATTGATGAGAGTAGTCTTTCTTTTTCTAGGAAAAGTTCAAAAGTTTTTTTAAGTAGTAACTAGATCTTAGAAAATTTTGTACTCTAAGCTTTACTGAGATGAATCTTTCTTTAGAATGATTTTCAAAATGTTCTTTTGACACCAAACATCTTGCAGGAAACAAGAATGTCCTTGTAGATTTTCTTGTCTAGGCTAAATAGCCAATTGCTTCAATCAACATGTATGTACACAAGGACTCTAGGGCGCGCATGACAACTATTCTGTTCCAGAAATAATTTCTGGAACAGAAATAGATTTTTCTATTTCTGCCAGGAACAAAAATTTTTTGTTTCTGGTTTTGGGCCAAAATCTATTTCTGGAACAGATTTTTGTTTAGAAATAAAAAACAGATTTGCGTTGCAAACGAGTTTCTGTTCCAAACTATTTCTGGAATAGGTTTGGAACAGAAACAGAGAAATAGAAACGTTGTCATGCGCGCCCTAATTTATTTACAAATATCTTATTACGTAATGAATTTTAATACTCCAAATTGAACCATGAATAAAAGTTATACTGCTGAAAAAATTATTTCAATATATATGTAAACTCGTTATGTTTCGCAATAATGTTATGTTTCGCAATAAATGTCAATGAAGTTAATTAGGCTTACATAACACTACCTATATTACTATCATTCAATTTGAATGTGTACGAGTACGCAATAGAATTTTTTTTTTCCCCTTGAATAGAGTGATATAAAATAACGGGTCAGCTGTTAAAATGGATTGCAGTAATTAAAATTCATATAATACGATAAGAAGTACATGCATATCACATCCTACCTTCATCTTTCCGGTCGCTCTGTTTGGGACCTCGTGTTTTGGCTGCGCAGATTGTGTATCCCTCCTCCGGGTCGACCGGATCCGTTTGGGAGCAAGGGCGGAGAGAGATCAGCACAAGGCGCACAATAGCGACGATCCGAAACGGATCCGCGTCACTTACCTGCGCAGATTAGGGTTCCTCCCTCAACAAAGAAGGATTTCAACTTTTCCCTGCACCTGCAACGCCCAAAAAATTCAACGGTAACCTCCCCTTCCTTCTCCGTCTCTTATCGGCGTTTTGTGATCGTCCCGTTCTTTATTTCTTCGGAAAATCTACCTGTAGCGAATTGCAGACGAGAAAAATCTTGTTTAGGATCGCGAGTTTCTTGAGAGCGACCGTGTTTAGGATTGTGTCGGGTGGGGGGAGGAGTTCACGATTCGGGTTTGAAGTGAGGTGGGCAATGTGGGTTCAATGTGCAAACTGCGTGTAATGCAGATGAATGCGGAAGCTGTTCACGTTTTTGTTTTTCTTTTGGTTCAAGATTGAAAAAATGATGAGGCAATGTGTTTGCCATTTGGTTTCTTTTGATCTAGTGTTGAAGAAAGGACGTTCATGAACTGGGTGTGCCCTGTGATGTCTCTATCTGTTCTTCGACTTGAAAATCTGTAGAGGGCTTATCATTTGGGAACAGGTGAAGGGCATTTTCAATTTGATTATGTTTCGGAACCATATCTCAGTGCACCAACCAGTAGCTATTTCTCTTTTCAGGGGTATTTGTTGCTTGTCATCAGAGTTAGTCGACCTGTGTTGTCCCGAAAGGGGCGATATGATCGGACTTGGGATCTGATCCTCAGATACATTTTCCTGGAAGAGAGGAGTATGTCGATAGGGACTGGACAGATGTTAGTGGCTTACGATGATCCGTCTGACCAGCATTCTTTCTCTTTAGACGACAACAGCAGCGCTGAAGAGTCTCTTGATGAAACAAGGCTCTCCCTGGAAAGCGCTAACGAGACTGTCCCGTACATTGGGCAGAGATTTGATACTCATGACGCTGCCTATGAGTTTTACAGTGAATTTGCTAAACGGTGTGGCTTTTCGATCCGTCGTCACCGCACCGAGGGAAAAGAAGGAGTCGGTAAAGGGCTCACTAGGCGTTACTTTGTTTGCCACCGTGCTGGAAACACGCCTGTCAAAACAACTAAGGAAAGTAAACCTCAAAGAAACAGAAAATCCTCTCGGTGTGGATGCCAGGCATATATGCGAATAAGGAAGTCAACGGATTTAGGTGCTCCGGAATGGCGCGTCACTGGTTTTGTAAACCATCATAATCACGAACTACTAGGACCAAACCAAGTTCGTTTCCTACCTGCTTTCCGAACAATATCTGACACGGACAAGAGCAGGATTCTTATGTTTGCCAAGACAGGTATCTCAGTCCAGCAGATGATGCGGCTGATGGAACTTGAGAAGTGTGTGGAACCAGGATACTTGCCTTTCACTGAGAAGGACATTAGGAACTTACTCCAATCATTTCGGAAAATAGACCCTGAAGATGAAAGTATAGATTTATTAAGAATGTGCAGAAATATAAAGGAAAAGGACCCTAATTTCAGGTTCGAGTACACACTTGATTTGAACAGCAGATTGGAAAATATCGCGTGGTCATATGCGTCGTCCGTACAATCATATGAAATTTTTGGCGATGCTGTCGTATTTGACACGACACACCGGCTGACCGCATTTGATATGCCGCTTGGTTTGTGGGTTGGAATCAACAATTATGGCATGCCCTGTTTCTTTGGTTGTGTACTTATGAGGGAGGAGAATTTGAGGTCTTATTCCTGGGCATTAAAGGTAATTAAACAATCAACTAATAGCTCTCTCTGTAGAAGAAATACTGTTGCTCCATAATTGACATTTTAAATGTCAGGGGTAAGCTGATTGGAAGCACATTTCTTGTGCTGGTGTAGATGTGCGAGTTATTACCTATCCTGTTTTTTCATTTCTTCTTTCCATTCTTTCTGGAATTGGAGTATATGTCCTATTATGAGCTCCGATTCCTCCAGTAAATAGTTCGATGTTTTAATTTCTCTATCTTGCTTGTGAAGGTCTTCTTGGGTTTATGAATGGAAAACCACCCCAAACAATTCTTACTGACCAGAATATGTGCCTGAAAGAAGCGATATCTATAGAAATGGAAACAACTAAACATGCACTTTGCATCTGGATGATCGTGTCGAAGTTCCCCTCTTGGTTCAATGCTGTTCTGGGAGAGCGTTATAACGCGTGGAAGTCTGAGTTTTATCGACTCTATAATGTGGAATCAATAGAGGAATTCGAAATAGGGTGGAAGGAAATGCAAATTTTTTTTGGACTGAACTCAAACAGGCACATTATTAATCTGTTTGCCCTGAGATCATATTGGGCATTACCATACTTGAGAAGCTACTTTTTTGCTGGAATGACTTCCGCTGGCCAGTCAAAGTCCATTAATTCCTTTATCCAACGTTTTCTGAGTGCGCAAACCCGTCTTGCACATTTTGTTGAGCAGGTGCGTCATAGTTTGTTTACATTATTTAATTATTGTGGCTTTAACTGTTAGATTTCTGTTTTATGTATTCTAGCTGTTTGGTCTTAAATTCTGCATGGCCATGCTGGTTACCTTTTGGAAGAGAACTAAGAAAACATTTCTGGGTTGCTTTTCTTTTGTCTCTCAGTCAGGATACCATGGGCCTTAATCATCACTTTTAATTTAAGTTTATAATCAGGTCCCTACATCAATTAGGTTTTGCATTATGTAGGTATTGAACATGTATTGTTGTCTCAGTCTTGATTTCGCTTGGTGAGTAGGGGTAATCAGATTATAGACACTACAAAAGGCTGGGCAGCTTAGTGGGAATTTTTGGCAGTTATGTGCGAGATGGTCGAGCTGAAAACGTTATAATTTTGGGCTCTGTGTGTCTGAGCGTGTTGCAATTTCATCTCTTGGTTCTGTGTTAACTTCTAAGTTTGTGAGAGCGTATTGCTGTATTTGCTGATTATTTCAGGGACCTCATATTGGAAAAGAAAGGCAGTGTGCATTATTGCAGAGAATTGAAGTTCTTTGAGTTCCAAATTTAGTTCTCTCCTTGAGCCAAACAGGCTCGAAACTTGTTCTCACCTGTTGATACTTTCATCCGTACCTCCACATTCATGTACAAACAATCTTTTGCTAGTTGGAATGCGTGTAGTTCATCCTCAGTTTTGACTGATGACCTGTTTTATCTTCGCTAAGACAGGGTTGGTGGCATTAATCTGCTTTCTCTCTGTCGACTGAACCTTGGAGTTTGTTGATGTAGGTGGCCGTTGCAGTCGATTTTAAAGATCAAGCAGGAGAGCAGCAAACAATGCAACAAAATCTCCAAAACATCTCCTTAAAGACGGGAGCGCCCATGGAATCCCATGCCGTGACGGTCCTCACTCCGTTCGCTTTCTCTAAGCTCCAAGAGCAACTTGTCTTGGCAGCCCACTATGCATCCTTCCAAATGGAAGATGGTTTTCTGGTGAGGCACCACACGAAACTCGAGGGAGGGCGTAGGGTTTATTGGATCCCTCGGGATGGCATCATAAGTTGCAGTTGCCATCTATTCGAGTTTTCTGGAATTCTGTGCCGCCATGCGCTTCGAGTCCTCTCCACTGGGAATTGTTTCCAAATACCCGATAAGTATCTCCCCCTCCGTTGGCGGAAGATCAGTACGTCTTCATCAAAGCTCCTTCATAATGCTTCAAGCGATCACTCAGAAAGAATACAATTACTCCAGAGCATGGTATCAAATCTCATATCGGAGTCAGCCAAGTCCAAGGAGAGGCTAGACATTGCAACTGAGCAAGTTTCCATCCTCTTATCGCGTATCAAGAGCTGCGGTGTCTTCCCCGATTGTAAGAGATGCTTCTTCCATTCATAGGAGCTTTTGACCCGGCTATTCTGATCATCCGATGGTACGCGTATCCTCCATGCTGTTCCTAGGCTGGGTGAATGCATAATGCCGAGCAGATTACTGAGCAGATTATGGACATTGGGGTTAAATTCGGGATCGAATATATTGAACAGAAATTTTGTAGGCTGATGACTGAATTGTAGAAAATGTGTTTCTATCTCCGATAGCACCAGAATCCTGCTTTTACCGTGACATAGATCGCCAGAATAGTGATGTAGAGTGAAATACTTCTTTAGATTTTAATTGAAAGGGGCATAATTTCCTTCGATGAGGCTTTTGATTGATGATGATATACTTTTTTCTTTTTTTGGGTCAAAGATGATGATATACTTAACGATCGCCTACATGTGACATTAACTAGTGTGATATTAAGAAACGCTACATTTGATTCACGATTGCATAAGGAGAGGTTGAGCTTTCAATACTAACATAGAATGAAATCGCTAATACAGGTAAATTATACTGATCTTAAATGGGAATTGGGATTATCCTCATTTACAATAATAAGTAGTTGTCTAATACATCGCAAAGAGTTACAAAAGAGGAGAAGTTGTAATAGATGGTAATTTTGGCTTGATGGCGACTGTCTTGCCATGCATTATGTTGACCATCATGATTGTTCGCCATCATGGATATCGAATTGATATGCCATGCAGTAGGCATACCACCATGATTGTTCGCCTTCGATGGATATCAAATCGATAGTGTTCTATTTATAATAAGATCATAGTGTGCGGGAAACATATATTTTACTTAATAATCACACCGTCGAAGAATTAATTTTTAACTAATTTACCTAACATCCTTGATTATCAGACAATGTGCGGTGGAGCAACACGTTAGGCTGACGATTTTATTAGTAACATCAAAATTTAGAACTAAAAAAACTTCCCCAATTTTCAAAATGTTCTTGGATTTTCTTGAATATGGGTGACTTCCTTTTCTTTTCTTTTTTTTTTAACTTATTCTCATGGTTTGTTATGGCTAGCGCTTGCCGCGGTATCTTCAATTCAGAGACCAAGCGCCTTCTGGTTCTCGAACTGGGACATGTTATTGTCCGCCTGCAAACCAAAACTCCAACCCCTCCATTTCCCTCCCCTCAAGCACGTGCACGTCCACAGCGCACCCCAGTCTCGCCCACCGCGCTCTCTCTCCTCTCCCTCCCACCACGCCCTTCCCTCGCCAGATCAAGCAAGCCCATGCTCGGATCATCCTCCTCTCCGGCCACGCCGCCGCCGTCAAGAGCAAGAACCACCTCTTGGGCCACCTCCTCCTCCACCTCTCCCTCGCCCGCCGACCCATCTTCACTATCCCCTCTCCCTCTACCGCAGCATCGAGCCCCCATCTGTTTTCGCCTCCAATAACATGATCCGATGCCTCGCCCGCAGCGACCTCCCTTTCGAGTCGGTAGGTGTCTACACGTCGATGCGGAGGCGTGGGGTGAGCCCCAACGAGCATACCTTCACTTTCGTGCTGCAGGCTTGTGGCAAGGGCATGGGTTTGTTTGAAGGGAGGCAACTCCACGCTCATGCCGTGAAGCTTTGTTTTTGTGGGGATCTGTACGTTAGGAACGCTTTGATTCACCTGTATTGCGCTTGCTCTGAAATGGGCGCTGCGAGGAGGTGTTCAACGAGCTCCCTGGTTGCAGAGACGTCATCACGTGGAATTCGATGGTGGCGGGATTCGCCAGAGATGGGCAGATTGACGTTGCTAAGCTACTTTTTGATGAAATGCCTAAGAGAGATGTTATTTCTTGGACTGCTTTGATTTCTGGCTATGTTCAAAATGGTCAGCTGGAAAGGGGCTTGGAGTGTTTTAAGGAGATGAGAGAGTGTGATCTGATGCCTAATGAGGCCATCTTGGTGACAGTGCTCTGGGCTTCGCTCACTGGGCTTGCTTGAGCACGGTCATTTCATACATTCAGTCATAAGCTCGTTAAATCTCCCAATTACAGTCTCTCTTGGGACCGCTCTGGTCGATATGTATGCAAAGTGCGGAAGTATCGAACTGTCTAGACTCGTATTCGATGAAATGACACGAAAAAACATCTGGTCGTGGAATGCCATGATTTGTGGATTGGCCTCCCATGGCCTTGGAAAGGAAGCTCTCACACTCTTCGAAGGATTCTTATCTGTAGGTCTCCAACCAGCGAGTGTGACTTTTGTGGGGTCCTAAACGCTTGTAGCCGATCAGGTCTGGTTAATGAAGGTAGGCAATATTACAAGTTGATGACAGAGAAATACGGAATTGAACCTGAGATGGAACATTATGGATGCATGGTCGATCTCCTAGGTCGTGCAGGTCACATTTATGAAGCTTTTGATTTGATTGAAAACATGAAAGTTTCAGCAGATCCAGTCTTATGGGGGACATTGCTTGGCGCCTGTAAAGTCCATGGCTCAGTAGAGCTAGGTGAAAAGATAGGGAGCAAACTTGTAAACTTGGATCCCACCCATGAGGGGCATTATGTGCAACTATCAAATATATATGCCAAGGCAAGCAAGTGGGAAGATGTAATTAGAGTCCGAAGAACTAATGGCCGAGCGAAATGCCATAAAGTTGCTGGTTGGAGCTTGATTGAAGCGCAGGGAGAGAGTACATAGATTTGTTGCTGGGGATAGACAGCACGAACTTTCATCAGAGATTTACAGGATGCTTGAAATTATGGAAGCTCGAGTCACAGAAGCTGGGTATTCACCGGATGTTTCGTCGGTTTTGGCATGACATTGGAGAGGAAGAGAAGGAAAATGCAATCAAGGTGCATAGCGAGAGGTTGGCAATTGCTTTTGGATTGTTAGTTGCAAAAGACGGTGATTGCATTCGGATTGTGAAGAACTTGAGGGTTGTGTGGATTGCCATGAGGTGACCAAGGTGATCTCGCAGGTCTTTGAGAAGGAAATAGTTGTGAGAGATGGGAGTAGATTCCACCGGTTTAAAGACGGCACATGTTCTTTGCCTAGATTATTGGTAGAATATTACTTTCTCTCCTTCCTACTTCTAGGGAGACCATATTCTTCCGCCATTTGTGCCAGTTTGTGGTTGGAACTTACCTAGTGAAGGGAAATGGCTTATATCGTACAACTTAAAAGCCTCATGGGTTCCTGCAAGTAATGGAGCAAATCTAGGCACCTTCTCATGGTTTCGTTCACCAGCTCAGTTGAAAGCGTGCAGCCTAATTCCACTAGAAAGGATAGAATAGAGAGTGTCCAAGAACTGGTAAGTATGATTCATAGTGAGTTATAACTTCCTTAGTGCCCATCTGCTTCTAGTCATACTAAACGTGGGTTGATAAAAGAGAGTATGTCCCGGGGAATAATAGAAAATTGAGGACAGTTCTGTACCCATTCTTTGATTTTTGCGTGTAGAACAATGCCTGTAGTCAATTTGATATGAGCTATTTACTCGACGATTATATGTTGTTAGACCTTACACCTGATTCTTCCACCATCTGGATCAGACAAACGCATTGGGGTTTTTCGTCATTGCCGGGCCACAAGGAGAAGGCTGGCTAGTAATTAGTCGATACGGGTGAGCAGGCACTACAATGTACCTAAAACAATGTCTAAAACTAGACAACAGAAATAATCCTTTTCCTTAATCCACAAAATCAGATGTTTTATAGAGATAAATCCAGAGGATTGCGATTGTTGATTTGTGACTTGCTGCCAAAACCAAATAAGATTTTACATCCAGGATTGAATGACATAAGAGGAAAGGATCTCACTACCACTGGTAATTAGTCGATGCCTGTGAGTAGGCACTACAATGTACCTAAAACAGTGTCTAAAACTAGACAGCAGAAATAATCCTTTCCTCATCCACAAAATCAGATGTTTTATCTAGATAAATCCTCTGGATTTATCTATGGATACCATATTCTTCCACCACTTGTGCCAGTTCTTGCCTAGATTATTGGTAGAATATTAGTTTCTCTCTTGCTTCTATGGAGACCATATTCTTCCACCATTTGTGCCAGTTCGTGTTTTTAACTTAACATAGTGAAGGGAAAATTTTTTTTCCTTCACTATGTTAAGTTAAAAACACGAACTGGCACAAATGGTGGAAGAATATGGTCTCCATAGAAGCAAGAAGAGAAACTAATATTCTACCAATAATCTAGGCAAGAACTGGCACAAGTGGTGGAAGAATATGGTATCCATAGATAAATCCAGAGGATTTATCTAGATAAAACATCTGATTTTGTGGATTGAGGAAAGGATTATTTCTGCTGTCTAGTTTTAGACACTGTTTTAGGTACATTGTAGTGCCTACTCACAGGCATCGACTAATTACGCAGTTGGTAGTGAGATCCTTTCCTCTTAATGTCATTCATCCTGGATGTAAAATCTTATTGGTTTTGGCAAGCAGTCACAAATCAACAATCGCAATCCTCTGGATTTATCTCTATAAAACATCTGATTTTGTGGATTAAGGAAAGGATTATTTCTGTTGTCTAGTTTTAGACATTGTTTTAGGTACATTGTAGTGCCTGCTCACCCGTATCGACTAATTACTAGCCAGCCTTCTCCTTGTGGCCCGGCAATGACGAAAAACCCAATGCGTTTGTCTGATCCAGATGGTGGAAGAATCAGGTGTAAGGTCTAACAACATATAATCGTCGAGTAAATAGCTCATATCAAATTGACTACAGGCATTGTTCTACACGCAAAAATCAAAGAATGGGTACAGAACTGTCCCTCAATTTTCTATTATTCCCCGGGACATACTCTCTTTTATCAACCCACGTTTAGTATGACTAGAAGCAGATGGCACTAAGGAAGTTATAACTCACTATGAATCATACTTACCAGTTCTTGGACACTCTCTATTTCTATCCTTTCTAGTGGAATTAGGCTGCACGCTTTCAACTGAGCTGGTGAACGAAACCATGAGAAGGTGGCCTAGATTTGCTCATTACTTGCAGGAACCCATGAGGCTTTTAAGTTGTACGATATAAGCCATTCCTTCACTAGGTAAGTCCAACCACAAACTGGCACAAATGGCGAAGAATATGGTCTCCCTAGAAGTAGGAAGGAGAGAAAGTAATATTCTACCAATAATCTAGGCAAGAACATGTGCCGTCTTTAAACCGGTGGAATCTACTCCCATCTCTCACAACTATTTCCTTCTCAAAGACCTGCGAGATCACCTGGTCACCTCATGGCAAATCCACACAAACCCTCAGTTCTTCACAATCCGAATGCAATCACCGTCTTTTGCAACTAACAATCCAAAAGCAATTGCCAACCTCTCGCTATGCAACCTTGATTGCATTTTCCTCTCTTCCTCTCCAATGTCATGCAAAACCGACGAAACATCCGTGAATACCAGCTTCTGTGACTCGAGCTTCCATAATTTCAAGCATCCTGTAAATCTCTGATGAAAGTTCGTGCTGTCTATCCCAGCAACAAATCTATGTACTCTCCCTGCGCTTCAATCAAGCTCCAACCAGCAACTTTATGGCATTTCGCTCGGCCATTAGTTCTTCGGACTCTAATTACATCTTCCCACTTGCTTGCCTTGCATATATATTTGATAGTTGCACATAATGCCCCTCATGGGTGGGATCCAAGTTTACAAGTTTGCTCCCTATCTTTTCACCTAGCTCTACTGAGCCATGGACTTTACAGGCGCCAAGCAATGTCCCCCATAAGACTGGATCTGCTGAAACTTTCATGTTTTCAATCAAATCAAAGCTTCATAAATGTGACTGCACGACCTAGGAGATCGACCATGCATCCATAATGTTCCATCTCAGGTTCAATTCCGTATTTCTCTGTCATCAACTTGTAATATTGCCTACCTTCATTAACCAGACCTGATCGGCTACAAGCGTTTAGGACCCCACAAAAGTCACACTCGCTGGTTGGAGACCTACAGATAAGAATCCTTCGAAGAGTGTGAGAGCTTCCTTTCCAAGGCCATGGGAGGCCAATCCACAAATCATGGCATTCCACGACCAGATGTTTTTTCGTGTCATTTCATCGAATACGAGTCTAGACAGTTCGATACTTCCGCACTTTGCATACATATCGACCAGAGCGGTCCCAAGAGAGACTGTAATTGGGAGATTTAACGAGCTTATGACTGAATGTATGAATGACCGTGCTCAAGCAAGCCCAGTTGAGCGAAGCCCAGAGCACTGTCACCAAGATGGCCTCATTAGGCATCAGATCACACTCTCTCATCTCCTTAAAACACTCCAAGCCCCTTTCCAGCTGACCATTTTGAACATAGCCAGAAATCAAAGCAGTCCAAGAATAACATCTCTCTAGGCATTTCATCAAAAAGTAGCTTAGCAACGTCAATCTGCCCATCTCTGGCGAATCCCGCCACCATCGAATTCCACGTGATGACGTCTCTGCAACCAGGGAGCTCGTTGAACACTCCTCGCAGCGCCCATTTCAGAGCAAGCGCAATACAGGTGAATCAAAGCGTTCCTAACGTACAGATCCCCACAAAACAAAGCTTCACGGCATGAGCGTGGAGTTGCTCCCTTCAAACAAACCCATGCCCTTGCCACAAGCCTGCAGCACGAAAGTGAAGGTATGCTCGTTGGGGCTCACCCCACGCCTCCGCATCGACGTGTAGACACCTACCGACTCGAAAGGGAGGTCGCTGCGGGCGAGCATCGGATCATGTTATTGAGGCGAAAACAGATGGGGGCTCGATGCTGCGGTAGAGGGAGAGGGGGATAGTGAAGATGGGTCGGCGGGGCGAGGGAGAGGTGGAGGAGGAGGTGGCCCAAGAGGTGGTTCTTGCTCTTGACGGCGGCGGCGTGGCCGAGAGGAGGATGATCCGAGCATGGCTTGCTTGATCTGGGCGAGGAAGGGCGTGGTGGGAGGGAGAGGAGAGAGAGCGGCGGTGGGCGAGACTGGGGTGCGCTGTGGACGTGCACGTGCTTGAGGGGAGGGAAATGGAGGGGTTGGAGTTTTGGTTTGCAGGCGGACAATAACATGTCCCAGTTCGAGAACCAGAAGGCGCTTGGTCTCTGAATTGAAGATACCGCGGCAAGCGCTAGCCATAACAAACCATGAGAATAAGTTAAAAAAAAAGAAAAGAAAAGGAAGTCACCCCATATTCAAGAAAATCCAAGAAACATTTTGAAAATTGGGGAAGTTTTTTTAGTTCTAAATTTTGATGTTACTAATAAAAATCGTCAGCCTAACGTGTTGCTCCACCGCACATTGTCTGATAATCAAGGATGTTAGGTAAAATTAGTTAAAAATTAATTCTTCGACGGTGTGATTATTAGTAAAATATATGTTTCCCGCACCTATGATCTTATTATAAATAGAACACTATCGATTTGATATCCATCGCGAAGGCGAACAATCATGGTGGTATGCCTACTGCATGGCATATCAATTCGATATCCATGATGGCGAACAATCATGATGGTCAACATAATGCATGGCAAGACAGTCGCCATCAAGCCAAAATTACCATCTATTTACAACTTCTCCTCTTTTGTAACTCTTTGCGATGTATTAGACAACTACTTATTATTGTAAATGAGGATAATCCCAATTCCCATTTAAGATCAGTATAATTTACTCTGTATTAGCGATTTCATTCTATGTTAGTATTGAAAGCTCAACCTCTCCTTATGCAATCGTGAATCAAATGTAGCGTTTCTTAATATCACACTAGTTAATGTCACATGTAGGCGATCGTTAAGTATATCATCATCTTTGACCAAAAAAAGAAAAAAGTATATCATCATCAATCAAAAGCCTCATCGAAGGAAATTATGCCCCTTTCATTAAAATCTAAAGAAGTATTTCACTCTACATCACTATTCTGGCGATCTATGTCACGGTAAAAGCAGGATTCTTGTGCTATCGGAGATAGAAACACATTTTCTACAATTCAGTCATCAGCCTACAAAATTTCTGTTCAATATATTCGATCCCGAATTTACCCCAATGTCCATAATCTGCTCAGTAATCTGCTCGGCATTATGCATTCACCCAGCCTAGGAACAGCATGGAGGATACGCGTACCATCGGATGATCAGAATAGCCGGTCAAAAGCTCCTATGAATGGAAGAAGCATCTCTTACAATCGGGGAAGACACCGCAGCTCTTGATACGCGATAAGAGGATGGAAACTTGCTCAGTTGCAATGTCTAGCCTCTCCTTGGACTTGGCTGACTCCGATATGAGATTTGATACCATGCTCTGGAGTAATTGTATTCTTTCTGAGTGATCGCTTGAAGCATTATGAAGGAGCTTTGATGAAGACGTACTGATCTTCCGCCAACGGAGGGGGAGATACTTATCGGGTATTTGGAAACAATTCCCAGTGGAGAGGACTCGAAGCGCATGGCGGCACAGAATTCCAGAAAACTCGAATAGATGGCAACTGCAACTTATGATGCCATCCCGAGGGATCCAATAAACCCTACGCCCTCCCTCGAGTTTCGTGTGGTGCCTCACCAGAAAACCATCTTCCATTTGGAAGGATGCATAGTGGGCTGCCAAGACAAGTTGCTCTTGGAGCTTAGAGAAAGCGAACGGAGTGAGGACCGTCACGGCATGGGATTCCATGGGCGCTCCCGTCTTTAAGGAGATGTTTTGGAGATTTTGTTGCATTGTTTGCTGCTCTCCTGCTTGATCTTTAAAATCGACTGCAACGGCCACCTACATCAACAAACTCCAAGGTTCAGTCGACAGAGAGAAAGCAGATTAATGCCACCAACCCTGTCTTAGCGAAGATAAAACAGGTCATCAGTCAAAACTGAGGATGAACTACACGCATTCCAACTAGCAAAAGATTGTTTGTACATGAATGTGGAGGTACGGATGAAGTATCAACAGGTGAGAACAAGTTTCGAGCCTGTTTGGCTCAAGGAGAGAACTAAATTTGGAACTCAAAGAACTTCAATTCTCTGCAATAATGCACACTGCCTTTCTTTTCCAATATGAGGTCCCTGAAATAATCAGCAAATACAGCAATACGCTCTCACAAACTTAGAAGTTAACACAGAACCAAGAGATGAAATTGCAACACGCTCAGACACACAGAGCCCAAAATTATAACGTTTTCAGCTCGACCATCTCGCACATAACTGCCAAAAATTCCCACTAAGCTGCCCAGCCTTTTGTAGTGTCTATAATCTGATTACCCCTACTCACCAAGCGAAATCAAGACTGAGACAACAATACATGTTCAATACCTACATAATGCAAAACCTAATTGATGTAGGGACCTGATTATAAACTTAAATTAAAAGTGATGATTAAGGCCCATGGTATCCTGACTGAGAGACAAAAGAAAAGCAACCCAGAAATGTTTTCTTAGTTCTCTTCCAAAAGGTAACCAGCATTGGCCATGCAGAATTTAAGACCAAACAGCTAGAATACATAAAACAGAAATCTAACAGTTAAAGCCACAATAATTAAATAATGTAAACAAACTATGACGCACCTGCTCAACAAAATGTGCAAGACGGGTTTGCGCACTCAGAAAACGTTGGATAAAGGAATTAATGGACTTTGACTGGCCAGCGGAAGTCATTCCAGCAAAAAAGTAGCTTCTCAAGTATGGTAATGCCCAATATGATCTCAGGGCAAACAGATTAATAATGTGCCTGTTTGAGTTCAGTCCAAAAAAATTTGCATTTCCTTCCACCCTATTTCGAATTCCTCTATTGATTCCACATTATAGAGTCGATAAAACTCAGACTTCCACGCGTTATAACGCTCTCCCAGAACAGCATTGAACCAAGAGGGGAACTTCGACACGATCATCCAGATGCAAAGTGCATGTTTAGTTGTTTCCATTTCTATAGATATCGCTTCTTTCAGGCACATATTCTGGTCAGTAAGAATTGTTTGGGGTGGTTTCCATTCATAAACCCAAGAAGACCTTCACAAGCAAGATAGAGAAATTAAAACATCGAACTATTTACTGGAGGAATCGGAGCTCATAATAGGACATATACTCCAATTCCAGAAAGAATGGAAAGAAGAAATGAAAAAACAGGATAGGTAATAACTCGCACATCTACACCAGCACAAGAAATGTGCTTCCAATCAGCTTACCCCTGACATTTAAAATGTCAATTATGGAGCAACAGTATTTCTTCTACAGAGAGAGCTATTAGTTGATTGTTTAATTACCTTTAATGCCCAGGAATAAGACCTCAAATTCTCCTCCCTCATAAGTACACAACCAAAGAAACAGGGCATGCCATAATTGTTGATTCCAACCCACAAACCAAGCGGCATATCAAATGCGGTCAGCCGGTGTGTCGTGTCAAATACGACAGCATCGCCAAAAATTTCATATGATTGTACGGACGACGCATATGA
>JAGVVM010002436.1:0-25447 GCA_019149425.1 Psidium friedrichsthalianum
TGTCTATTATGGTGGATCAATAGATTCATTTGCAAAGATTGTCGGAAAATGTGTAATATATATCTCGGTCGGTCACCAGCCAAAGTTGAAAGCACCTTAAAATCCATTTGACTCATCATTCTCTAAGGAGCTTCAAACCCGTTCAGTTGGGGGCGCGAGAGCGTGGCGACCAGCGAGAGACAGCACAAATGGGTTCGAACGAATTAGAACAAGCCAGGAACGACATGCCGTCTGCGTTCCATTCCCAACGCAAAGCCACATCGGAGCCATGCTTAAGCTGGCGAAGCTCCTCCACCACAGGGGCTTTCACATCTCCTTCGTCAACACCGAGTTCAACCACAGACGGCTCGTCCGGACTCGAGGCCTCGAGCTCGCAGACGGTACCTGAGCGGCTTCCAGTTTCTGGCGATCCCGGATGGGATTCCTCCGTCTGATGAGGATTCGACCCAAGACCTGGAGGCTCTGTGCTATGCGACAAGGAAATACTTGGTCGGCCCATTATGCGATCTCCTGTCGAGTCTGGCTTCAGATTCGAGTGTCCCTCCGGCAACGCGCATCGTGTCGGATGGTTTCATGGCTCTTGCGACGATCCCCGCCGCCATGAAATTTGGGGTCCGCTCGTACACTTGTGGACTATATCGGGTTGTGCCCTGCTGGGGTTTATGCCACCTTCGCACCCTTAAGGCAAAGGGTGTTACGTTACCCAAAGGTAAATGCAGAATTCTATTATTCCACTCCAAAAGATACGGTTTATTTTTCTGATTGTTCGGCCCCACCTCTTATTTTGAAGTGGCTATGGCTGGCAGGTACCATCGTACTAACTTTTTTTGCATTCAGTATCTATTAAAATTGATAATTTCTGCGAGGAGTTAGCAAATTTAACTGGTTAAATAAGGTGGATAAAAATTGTTAATTCAATTTATTTGCGAATGTAAACCGAAAGTGTCATAACTACACTTAAGAATAAAATATTAGAAAAAGCCCACATACGGCGAAGTAATAAAAAGCGGTAAGTAATACACGTTTGTAAGCAATTCAAATAGGACTTGATAAACAATATTTGATTGATAAATCCAAAACGCTCGTGTGAGACAAACGATATTTTTTTTGGTTGAAAAGACAAACAAAAGTTGAAAAGCAAATAAATTTGAAAAAATAAAAATACATGTCGCATGTAAAAAGTTGTTAACATAGAATTAGACGATGATATAATAAAAAAAATGGGTTAATATCACGAAAAACTTCAAACTGGTATCTATGACAAATTTATCCCAAACTATTTTTTAACCACAAAAAAATCCCAAAGTAGTATACTTGTGACAAATTTACCCTAAACTAGTACACTTATGACAAATTTATCCTCCATTACTTTTGGTTAAATTTAACACTAATTTATTGAGTTAGATGGCACATGGCAGTTCATGGATATACTAGTTTGGGGCTTTTGCCCTCTGTTTATTACAGATGTATCAATTTAGGGTTTTCATGGTATTAACCTAATTTAACGAAAAGTAAATTTGTCACAGGTATAATACTTTGAGATTTTTGTGTAAAAAAATTAATTTATGGTAAATTTGTCATAAATATATCAATTTGAGGTTTTTTGTGGTCAATAAATAGTTTAGGGTAAATTTATCACAAGTGTACCAGTTTAGGCTTTTTATGGTAAAAAAATAGTTTTTGGTAAATTTATCATAGACATATCAGTTTGAGGTTTTTGACGGTATTAACCCTAAAAAAAAATTGCTAAGTCACTCAAATAAATATTGCTAAATTCAATGGAAGTTGATTTAATAAAAAATTTAAAAAAAACTTGAAATATTGAAACCCATGCTAAAGAGGAGTAATTTGACAAGTGAAGGAAAGAAATAAAATTGTGATTTTCCGTGAACAATCATGCAGACGAATCTAACTTGACGGACGCACACCTAGACAACCCGATCGATTGGATCCTTGGGACGAAGAGCATGACGCTGCGCGACATGCCCAACTTCATCGGACTCCCTAACGGCGACAAGGTATTCGACTTCGTCATGGAGGTCATCGACAGAGCAAGCGAAGCCACATCGACCATCGTCCACACCTTCGAAGCACTTGAACCAGACGTGCTCCGCGCTCTCTCCTCACTGATCCCTATGGTTATCCGGTCGGCCCACTCCAACTGCTCATCGATCAAGCCCATCGAGAAGGAACATTCGTATCCGAGCATATAAAGGGCAATCTCTGGGAAGAACACAGTGAGTGCCTCAAATGGCTGGACTCCAAGAAGCCGAAATCCGTGATTTACATCAACTTCGGAAGTGTAGCATTCGTCACGCACGAACAGTTGGTGGAGTTCGCGATCGGCCTGGCAAATAGTAAGCAATGTTTCTTGTGGATTTTGAGGCCCGACCTCGTGAATGGTGATGCCGCGATCCTTCCCGTTGAGTTCGTCGAAGAGACGGAGGAGAGAGGTTTCGTCTCGGGGTGGTGCCCGCAGGAGAAAGTGCTGAGCCACCCTTCGGTCGGGGGATTCTTGACGCACTGCGGGTGGAACTCGTGCATCGAGAGCCTGTCGGCCGGAGTGCCAATGCTGTGCTGGCCGAGCTTTGCGGATCAGAAGACGAACAGCAAGTACATATGCGACGAGTGGGAGGTTGGGTTGGAGATTGGTGGGGGCGTGAAGAGGGACGAACTGGAGAGGTTAGTGAGGAAGTTAATGGATGGGGAGGTTGGGAAGAAGATGAGAAGCAAGGCCATGGAGTGGAAGAAGATGGCCGAAGAAGCGGTTCGTGGACATGGGTCATCTTCCATGAATTTGGACAAGTTCGTGAAGGAAGTCTCGTCTTAAGTAATTGAACAAGGGTTGGTTTTTATTTCTATTTTTCCTCCTAATATTTGTGCTAATAAGATGGTGTCTGTCTTGTATTATGACAAACAAATATGAACTCGAATGTGATTGTTGCTGTCTGTCTTGTATTATGACAATCATATGTGAACTTCAGTGTGGTTGTTTCGAAAAAGGTTACACGACAAAGAAAGATGCTTTTTGAGGAAAATGTTTTTTTTTTCAGGTTAGGAAATTCATTATCTTTACTTTAAGCATGTGTATTCTCTTTGACCGTAAATCATTTTCCATTGACTTGATCATTTTCTACAAACCAAACATGTGAAAATCTAAAAGACTAACATGTAGAAAATTCATTCACTCAAATACACATCCTTCATATTTATGCCTCAGTGACAATGGATATGAACATACTACGCTAAAATTATCAAAAAAAAAAATTAAAATATTACATTGTGTCAATTTAGTGCTATTTTTTTTTTACCAATTGAGTCATAAACATTTTGTATCTATACCAATTTAGTCCATCCAACTAATTTTGGTATGAAATTGCTGACGTGTACATCAGTTGTTTTACGTGGGGCAATCAAAGCTATCGTGGATATTTTTTAATAAATTTTATTTTTAATAATTTCTTCTTTTCTTTTCTTTTCTTTTCTTTTTTGTGCTATTGGCCAGTAACCCTCGCCCACTCTTAAGCCAAAAGAGAAAAAAACTAAAAACTAAAAAAATTCATACATAAATAAAAATGATAATTATTCACATCAATACCAACCCCCAACTAGGACGGCCGACATCCATGTCAATAATTTTCAGTTAAAATTGGCTAGATGGACTAAATTAACACAAATACAAAATGTTTAAGACTTAATTGGCAAAAAATGGTTTAGGACTGCATTGACGCAATTGTAATAGGTTTAGAATTTTTTGCTAATTTTCTCAACATAATGTTCTTCCAAAATTGGGTGTATCTAATTTGATTTAATGGCGGGGCTTGGCCGAGACTTCCCATGTTAGTCGGGTTCAACTAGACCGCTAGGACACAATTTTGCTGGCCCTCATCGATTTTGACCCAACTTGCTAATCGAGAGGTCTTCCATTCTATTGGTGACTGATGTTGTTGTATATGATTGGTCGATACAAGATCCTTTGAAACTCTACGAGTACTCGATACCCGTAAAAAAATCAAACTCTCAATTTCTGTATAACATAGCGGTAGTTGTTGAGACGTGTTGTAATTTATATATCGATCTTTACATAATATAAAACTATGCGGCGCTACAAAATCAGGCAAGGCAGTATACTCAAAAACTGCTGTAAAGGAATGAAAGTGTGCCAAGAGTCAATATATTATCACGAAGCAGCCTTGATCAAGTTATCCGACGCCAATTGCTAGGCGAGGACCAACCAACCCTCACCCAGCAGTCAAGGAGGGTTATTGGCAACCCTCGACGACCAAAGTGAAAGAAAAAAATTGAATGAAACAAAGGAAAAAATTTAAAAATTTTCACATCAGCGTCGACCGTCTTATGTGGCGTGACTGGCATCCATGTTAGAAATTTTCAATAAAAATTAACTAAATGGACTGAATTGGTACTATTACAAAAAGTTATAGGACTAAATTTATCCAACTAAAAGGGGGCCAATACCCAAAAAAGCTCCAACTTTAGCCTATGTCCCAATTATATCTTTAAAAAAATTGTCTCATAAAAAATCACTAACTTCGGCCTTTTTTTTTTTTTTTTTCTGATAACCGAGGTGTCTGCACGCCAGTAAGCTTGTGCTCAAACCAGCAGTGATGCACGACTAGTTCTCGGGAGGGGTTTGCGCGGCAATCCACCGCCATGAACCTCTACTTAAATCACCGATGTCCAGTTGGGGTTTAAACTCAAGATATAGTGCTCATGAACGCACAACCCCAAGCCCACCTACCAACTAGGCCACCGATGGGTGGGTCCGCTAACTTTGGCCTTTGTCCCTATTATATCAAAAAAAAAAATTGTCTCATAAAGAATCCACAAATTTTATTTTATTTTTCCCAATTCTAACAATCTGATACTCAAAAAACCCTCATTTTTAGCATTTGTCCTAATTACATCAAAAAAAAATTATCTCATAAAATACCCCAAACTTTTGCTTTTAGCGCAATTCTACCACAACAAGCCTTCCGTCTATAATTACTGTCGCGACCCTCTTTTAAAATGGGTTTAGAAGACTAATGGATTGCCAAGATCTTGCCCATTTGATAGGATGAATGAAATCGAGGTGCAGGCCCTCCCAGGCCCATATCAAATCGCTTCATTGATGAATTTTTTCAAATGAGATTAATCTTAGTATGCTCAGATGACATGTAATCAGTGCACATGATATCGGAATCACCACCAATCTTTGTTCGAGGGTATATCGGAAATCCTACTACGCAGTTGGAAGATATCGTTCGATTTTGCAAAAACTAGAGAAGTGAATTCAGAAACTTAGTTACGTCAACTTTTCAGTCGATGCCCTTTTGGTACCTAAGTTGAGATTTCACATAGATGTTTTTGGGTTGACGTAAATCCTAAAGTCTAGAAAGTTCATGCAAATGGGGGAGTAACTATCCTATCAGAGACAATTAGTAATCAGAAGTGCGCAATCAAGGAATAATAAGATGCGGATAAATCGTATCAAATCAGTACTCAAATGGCTACATGACAAACCTAGTAGAGCCATAAAAGCTTAGAGAATACATTAATTAGGCTCAGGAGTAGTTTAGGAAAGTTTGAGTCAAATTGAGGAGAGCGGAAAAATGATATTTTTTCAAGGCTCAGGAACCCAAAATACCAAATTGGGTTGGGCCAATTAAATGTGGCCATTTTCATTTTTTCTAAGTTTTTGGGAATTTTTCTGAGTTTTCTAGATATTTTTTTATGGATTTTTAAAACATTTTATGAATTTTTTATTTATTATTTTTAATTTTTCGGACTAGATCAAGTTGACCCTGCCCACAGACCCAAAGACCCAGCCTAAACCCACATGGATCCAAACCAGTTCTTAAAACAACGTCGCATTTGATTTTTTTTATTATTTTCTAATTTTTCTAACTTTTTTTTTACATTTTTGTGAGAATTTTTTATTAAACTATTAATCCTACAGTCTAGATCTGGACCGTCTAAACCAATTACCAAAACTGATAGCAACGATTAACCTAATAGACCAAATCTGAACTGTCAAATCAAAATATATTTACCAAAAATTATTTTCGAAAATCTATTTTTTATTTTTAAAAAAAAAGACCAAATCATGACAAGTGGTGCCACCCATCATCCGATCTGTTTATTTGTTATTATTCTAAAATGATTATAATGGCCAGACCGACGTGGCACATCACGTTAGACTTTGACCGGTCAGCACTACATCAGAGTTAACCAAGTCAACGATCTGACGTTGCATCACCTCCTTCCCCTCGACGATAACCAAACAAACAGCCTAGGTTCACCTCGACTATCTGACAGTGGAATCAACTCTAATCGGCCTAATTCCAATGCCAATCGACTCCTAAACTACTCCAAATCAACATATCCTAAATTCATCCAGATCTAAAGGCTAAACCATGAATTTAGCTCACACAGTCTAAGCCACGGCAGAATCAAACTTCAAACCATAACAATGGACTTCCTTCGCAAGACAGCATCACAATGAGTTCAGGAGACTTACATGAGATTCTGATCGAGCCCTAAATTGCCAAATTTAGCTAGCCAAGTTGCAACAGGTTAAGCTATGACAGTGCCTCCACTCAAGGTTTTCTCGCAAGATCAATGCAAAACGAAGATGCGATTGTGCTCAGGAGGCTCATGGAACAAAATGTACACAAAAATCGAAAGAATGAAGGTCGGATCAAAGATCCGCTATGGATGCTCAATTGTGCTCAAAAGTGTGACTTACCATTATGGCGATCTACAAGCCTCTTGAGTTGGTGCAATGGCTTCCTGAAGTGGTCTTGAGTTTGGATTTGCTCTGGATTGCTTTGGCTAAACTTGCACAGTCGAAATTCGAACCTTCGACGATGACGACAATCAAGAGCTTCTCTCTCTTTCTCTCTACTTCTCTCTCTATTCTGTTAGTCTTTGAGCAAGAATGAGCCTCTCTTTTGGATGAAGAAGTGTCAAATTGGTTATACCCAATTCGAACATAAATCTGCATGTTTTGGGTTGGGGGGTTGGGGGGGGAGGGGGGAACGAGGGAACCGAACGAAATGGTCCAAACAATGCCAGAAGTGATTAGGAATTTGTCCAACGTCGTTACATTCTCTGTCAAGAAGCTCAAATTGGATGTGAAATGGCTCACTTTATCCAAAAGTGAACTTTCGCAGACTCTGGCATTGATCGAGCTCACTAGAGTTGCTCCGACCACCGTCGGCCGCGAAATCTATCTTGATCAATGCTGGGCAACGGACAAAACTCACCCCCACAGCTTCTCCAATTGTGGCCGATTGATCCTCTAAATTGGCTGCTCAATCTCGGCCCAAAAATGGTGTTTGAACTTACGTAGGGGAGGGAAAATGGGAAAAAGGTTGACCGGATCTGTAGGTCGGATCTAGTCTGACCCGACAGACCCAGTTGACCAAAAATTGTGCAACATACCCTTAAAAATGTGAATTTTCAATATTAAACGCCAAAATTGACTTTAGGGACACAAAATCCATTAGAGAATGTGTTTTTCCCCAAAAATATGCATAGAATTATACAAAAACCCCAATTTTCAAATTTGACCCCAAGAATCCATTTTGAGAAAAACAAACCCTAGATGGCCATTTCAACTCAAACCAATGCCACGAATGATTCGCGGGTCAAAAACTAGAGGATGTCTAATAGTTTTAATTCGATCCCTAGAAAATTTGTAACTGCATTTTTAACGCAACTAGGGACCAAATTGCAATTTTCCTTGTGCAATTTGTTCTTTTTTTACGAAATCTAACAATTCCTTGGAATTTTGGACTAAAATTTAATTTTGGAAAATTCACGACTCTGAAAATTTAAAAATGGAAATTTGAAGGGCTAAAATGTAATTTCTGAAAATTTTGGGATTTCTTGTGCTTGATTAAGAAAACCATAATCTCAAATCAATTTTTTCAAAATTTATTCAGCCAAAATGAATAAAAAAATTAAAACGAAAATATTTTCTGTTTTGTGTATTTTTGTGACCTTAGATGCAATTTTTTGTGAATTTCCAATTATTTTTCTATTTTCTTAAAATATAAAAAATATTAAAAAAAATATGAAAAACCATTTTTACTCAAAATGGTCCCTAGGCTTGGCCAAGGCTTCCAAAATTTATTTTATAATTTTATGAATTTTTATGAATTTTTATGGATTTTCTATGAATTTTCTAAAATAAAATACTGAAAATGCTGAAAATATGAAAAATTTTTTTGCTCAAAAATGGTTCCTTGGGCTTAGCTAAGGCTTCCAATTTTACAATTTTATGAATTTTTTTGGATTTTCTATGATTTTTTTAGAATAAGATTGACTAAAAATTAGGTGTCAACAATCACCATTAGTTAATTTTATGTGACTCTAATTTTCTCGCTAAACGTACTAATGAATCTTCTAAATTAAAAAACAACAAGTATCAAGGATGGCAAAATTTGAAATCATTCATCCAGATAATGAAATCTCTACGTTTTACTATTCTTTGGGCTATTAAATGCTCGGGAGAATATGAAACTCACCATATCGAGTGACTCTATTTCTCCCGACAATGCGTAGGGAAAACAGACAATATAAGAGAAGTTGCTAAATTTTTTCATGTTAACTTTGCTAAGATGTAATTTTTTAACGACGTGCAAATGTCACATAGGATTAACTGACATGATTATGAACGGAAAGCTAACGGTGGTATAATTGGGACAAAAGTAAAAGTTTAGAATTTTTTATGAGACAAAAAGAAGTTTTAAATATAATTGGGATATATGCTAAAGTTATAGAATTTCTTTGGGTATTAGGCCGGAAGAATTAGGACAAAAACTAAGGTTGGGGTTTTTTTTGGGTGTTAGGCCGGTAGAATTGAGACGGAAGTAAAAATTTAGGATTTTTATGAGATAAAAAAATTGAATTTAATTGGGATAAAGGCTAAAGTTGAAGGTTTTTTTTAGGTATTATGCTAGTTAAAGGTTTATGATTGAATTGGTACCATTGGAATATATTTTAAATTTGTTTGGTATTTTTCCCGCCATTACCACGATCCTTGGCTAACTGGACCCAGTAATCCTAGATCTTTAGTTATAACTAGAAGTGACAAAATGGGTCAAGAATCCATATATTATGTGGGTTATAAATGAGTTGCTTAACAAACTTAAATGAGTCATAAATGAGTTACTTATAGATTTTAAGTGGGTCATAAATGAGTTACTTTACTAAATTACCACCTTAAGTGAGTCATAAAAAGGTTTTCTGTTTTTTTTAATATTTTGATTTTTCTTTTTCGTTTTCTTTTTCTTTTTGTCTTAACGAGTCGGTAAGGGCCGGTTGACCCTCGACAGCTGCAAACCCTCGCCGAATTTGGGCAAGAGTCTGGCCCTTGCTCACAGTCGGTGAGGGTCGACTGGCAACCCTCACTAGACTTTGAAAAGAAAATAAACAAAGGAAAAGGAAAAAAGAGAAATGAAAAATCAAAATATTTTATATTTTATTTTCTTTTTTATTTTGTTAAAAAAATTATAAAAGTTGTTCTTAATATTTTAGAAAAAAAAAATTAAAATGTATAAGTTTTGTTAAATTAATTAAATATAGAATTTTTTGAATCATATGAATTGGGTTAGATATGGGTTGAAAAATTCATATTATAATAAACGGGTCATACATGGGTTAATGGATCAATTTGGATTAGATTATTTATGACCGAGGTCTGTCCCAACTCACCTGTTTAACAAGTATAGTGATAACCAAATAAGCAATTCTTTCCCTCATTGGCTTGAAACTTCGCCACTCCTACCCAAACTTCATACGAGGGCAAACGAATTCCGTTGATGAACTCAGGAGTAAATCTCCCTTTCCTTTGTTGCTTTTGCTTAATGCTGCTCAAAATGACTTCAGTGGTCGATTGCCTTCACCGGTGCTTTTCCTACCGAGTACATCACAAATTTCAAGGCAATTATGGATGCAGATCCTAGACAAGATTAACTACTGTTCACACAAGGCAAATATTACCCATCTCTAGAGGTTCCAATTTTTCTTATGAACCCATGCGCAGATTCCGCGGCCATGAAGTTGAAAGGAATGGAGATCCGGCTAGTGAAAATTTGAGATGCCTTCAGAATCATCAGCTTGTCCAAAATAAGTTCCAAAACCAAAATCCCTGGAACCATTGGAGAGCTCGTTGTGCGTCGAGGTTTAACCATTTCTCACTACAACA
The DNA here is from genome assembly GCA_019149425.1 of Psidium friedrichsthalianum. Taxonomy (NCBI): domain Eukaryota; kingdom Viridiplantae; phylum Streptophyta; class Magnoliopsida; order Myrtales; family Myrtaceae; genus Psidium; species Psidium friedrichsthalianum. The sequence goes on from JAGVVM010002436.1 coordinate 10,217, forward strand.
TCGCACGTTCCGTACCTCGCTTAATCGCGAATCTTGCTCAGCTTGAACGGTTAGGCCTTTCTTCAAACAAGCACCCTAGTGGGATTCCTCCGAGTTGGTAGGCTTGACATTCCTCTCAATCTTAAACCTATCAGAGAACGGCCTTACGGCCGAGTCCTATACCCCAGGGGAACCAGTTCAATATACATTAAAGGATGATTCCTACCTTGGTAACTTGGAGTTATGCGGATTTCCGTGTCGAAAGCGTGCATCGAGATGCATTGGATTGGAAGATTGTGTTGATGAGTTACGGATGTGGAGTGGACTAGTTCTATGTCTCATATTTCCTCTTAATCGGAGAAGAAACCTACGCGATAGAACTTGAGTCCAATTTGAACAAAATTCGACATGAACTCTTACGGAGAATTTTTTTATTTTTATTTTTTTTCTCTTACGGAGAATTTGATTGACATCAATTTTTCTCTTATCATGTTTTTTATGCATATTATTTCTGTTGCGAAATTCACGTTGACTACATCATTTCGAGTTAATAATAAATATAGTCTTAGATTCGTATGACGCTTCGGTATCTTTAAGGCTATATTTTCCTTTGTCCGTTTTGCTTAAGCCATGCTCCTTTTGTTGGAGTTACAAGTGATTAACATTATCCATTTTTGTAACCCAACAAGTAGAAGACTAGTTAGAGGGAAATTTCCCAATAAGTTCTAAACATATTATATGGATGTCAATTCAATCCTCAATATTTTAATTTGACAAATTTAGTTATTTGACCAATTTTTGTCAGAAATTGCTGACGTGGACGCCAACCGTCCTACATGACATGACATGACTATCGCGATCCTCTCGAGAAAATTTCGTAAAATTTTCGAGGGCATTAATGGATTATCAAGATCTCATCCATTTCATAAGACAGTGGAACCCCAAGTGCGGGCCTTCCTAGACCCATACCAAATCGCAATGGTAGGATTTTTTTTTTTTTTAAAAGGGATCGACTTTAATGTAATGGCGTGACATGTGCAAGGTGTGCATGTCGATGGAGTCGCCACCAATCTATTTTTTCAGGGTGGATTGGCAACCCTATGGAATGGTTAGGAATTATCGTTCAAATCCACGAAAATCATAGAAGAGGGTCTGAGTACTTAGTTACACCGACATTTCTGTCGATACCTTTTTGGTACTTAAGTTGAGCAATTTTTCTAACTATGATTTCATGCAGACGTCTCGGGTTAAGGTAAGTTCTAATATCTAAGGGGTTTACACAAATGAGAATGTCTAATCTATCAATCACACAATCATCGAAAGTAGCACGCAAATCAAGGCAATCAAAAGCTCATCAAATCAAGTCATAAGATGCCTACTAAAGCCCCATAGTCTCAGAGAATGTACCACTAATGTTAGGAGGTGACTCAGAAAAATTTGGGATGAACTGTTTGGAGGAGCAAATCGTCATTTTTGAAAATCCACAAATATGAGTCAAAGAAGTTGAATGTGGTCATTTTCCTTTTTTTTTGTATTTTTGGGAATTTTCAAAATTTTTCTAAATTTTTAGAATTTTAAAGGATTTTTTCCAATTTTTATTCTTCATTATTTTATGATTTTTTGAACCGAGTCAAGTTGACACAGTTCACGCCTCTCGGGCGCCCAACCGATGATCAAATGGGTCTGAACTAGTGCAAAAATGACTCCGTATTTAGTATTTTTTAATTTAATTTTCTGAATTTTTATTATTTTTTGAATTTTTTTTATTCTATTTAATCCTACGACTAAAACTAGGCCACGTGGCTAATCCACGAGCATCGGATCCAACAATCGAGATCTATGATCAGGATCAAATGGTGATTAAACCTAGACCATTGGATTTGATACTAAATCCTACGGCCCAGATTGAATGATAAGACTAAACCTAAATCGTCCGATCAAAACTTATTTTTTATTTTCAAAAAATCTATTTTTAATATAAAAAATATTTTAAATTCCAAAAAATCCAAATCATGACACATGGCAGGTCCCGACCATTCAATCTGGATTTTTTTTTATTTTCAGAAAAAATTAAGAAAGACTCCGCCGACATGGCTACCACATAGCACCACCTCAGCCATTGACCGGTCAATGGTCACCAGGTTGAAGACAACCTTCAATGGCCAAGAAGTCTCCGACGTGATCCAACGGTGAAATGTCAACCAATTTGGCCAATCTTGGTGTCCACGGACTCGTCTCATCCTCTACTACAACACATCAAAAATCTAGCCTAATTCAACGATTGTATCAACATCTATGAAGCTCGCACAATCCGTCAATGGTGGAGCTCGAGCAAGCAATAGGGAGCACATCCAGAGATTCTAATCATAAAGCAAGCATCCATGGAGTTTAGAGACCTTATCTGCGAGTCCGATCAAGCTATGGATTGCCGATTTTGACTAGAGAAGCTCGGGTAAGTTCGGCCACGGGGGAGACTCGGTTTGATGTTTCAATGCAAAACCGACACAAAAGATGAACATAAACGAGCTCAGTGATGCATTTTTAGATGTTTGGAACTAGTTTCAAGGAAGTGATCCAGCGATCGGTGATCGGCCATGGACAGACCTCCGAAGCTCCGAAAATGGCGCTCACTTTCTGCGGCAATGAAATGGCGCACAAGGGAGTTCCAAATGCTCGCGGTGGCCTCACGACGGTCGCTGATCGCCTCTCGAAGCTCGATTCCTCCTCGTTTGCTCTGACGAAGCCCCGAAGGTCTTGGCCCGAGCTCTCAGCTATGGCATCGCACGAGACCTAGCAAAACCATTTTCTCTCTCTAATCGGTTATGGGGCCTCTCCAATTGAATGGAACTCTCCTCTTCCAAACATGTGAATTGCCTCTTATATCGTTTGAACTCAAAATGACCTGCACGGGAGTTTTTGAGTCGGTGGCCACCTGCGCATGCACCTGCACGTGCGAGCCATGCATGCGCAGTTTTGGGTCGCCTGAGGTCGGACGGAGACGGGTAATACGGGGACTTGCCCTTTTCCAGACAGTGAAGATGTTGGAAGCAGAGTGGGCGAGATCCTCCATTTTGGTTCTTCGTTAGTGTCGAATTGGATGTTAATTGGTCTGGTTAGAGCTCAGGCTCTTCACGTTCACTATCGCGACAAAGATCGAGCTCGTCGTCGCCACTCCCCCGTCCATCAGCCCTAAAATCGGTTCCAATTGGCGTGGAAGGAAGCAGCAAGCAATGCCCACTCCCTCGTGTCTCTAATTGTGGCCGAGAAGGGGTCTGATTCCATCGTCAAAGTTAGGCCTCCGAACCTGCCCAAACGTGCATGGGAAAGGTGAGTTGGGGAAGGAGCCTGGCTGGGTCGCTGGGCCGGATCCTGTCCAACGCGTCAGACCCTATCGCACGAAAATTACTAAATTAACCCTTGAAAATTCATAATTTGTCAAATTAATCCTCAAAATTGAATTCAGAGATAAGGATTTCATTAGAAGAAAAGCTAAAATTGGTCAAAGTTGCTGGCGAATTAAATAAAACCCCAAAATTTTTTTATTTGACCCAAGAATCCAATTTGAGAAATCCAAACCTTTAGCGGTCGAATTGGACCAAACCACCACCACCAACAATCAACTTGGAATGTTGAAGACTATAGGGTGATGGCCATAGATTTTTAAGATAGTTCCTGAAAAATTTTAATTGCACTTTGATTTAATCCCATGGACTAAATTAAAAAAATTAAAGTTTAATTTGGTCCAATTCGCCTAAAGTACATAATTCATCAAACAATTGAACTGAAATGTAATTTTCGGTAATAGAGTGGAATGTCACTGCTCTAAAAATATATAAATTAAAAATAAAATGACTAAAAATGTAATTTTTGTCTCAATTTGAGATTATGCTCAATGAAGAACCTAAAATCCTGAATTGAATTTTTCAAATTTTATTTGGCCAAAATAAAAAGGGAATTAAAATTAAAAAAATGACTATTTTTGCATATTTTTCGGCCTCAAATGCTATTTTTCCTATTTTTAGGGTATTTTTATAATATTTTAAAATATAAAAAATATGAAAAATGGCCAAAAACATTGTTCAGAAATGGTTTGTTAGGCTTGATCAAAGCTTTCAAAGTTGATTTTGTAATTTTATAAATTTTTATGAAAATTTTATTAATTTTCTAAAAAAAGACCAAAAATCATATATTAATAATGACTGAAGCTGATGTGGATAATTTTTACAAATTTTTTTTTTACTTTTTTTCTTTTTGGGTCAATGTGGCCAACGAGGGCTTGCAAGCCCCTGCCCAATGACTGGAGATGGTCACCGGCGAACCTAAATAGAAGATGTTGGCTTTTTAACACTTAATATCGAACACTTGTCTTTGAACTGATGATTCCATTGGATCCATAAAGAAATCAAAGGAGTCGATTGTCAGCTCGTGTCCAACCAAACGTATTAACGACACGACAACACGATGTTGGCTTAACATCCACTTGTCTTATTCGCTTGGTCAAATTAGACATTTCGCGATGAGAATACCCTTGATCATAGTGTGAAATAAGGCACATGGCATGCACCAAGCCGTCGCGAAAATTTGAGATTAAGTCATCAATTTGGGTATTTTGAGAATAATGCACCATGTTTCCTTACTTCAACAACAAAAGTTCCATAATGCAAGGACATGCCCCACACTGTTTTAAGAGTTACAAATTTCATGCATTATTGACTTTGGCGGTTTATGAGATGAATGTCTACATTTTGCAAAATTTTCTTATAACAACAACTATCATTCTAACATTAGATGGCACCTTTGGAACCTTTGTATGGCCGTAAATGTAGACGTCTTATTTGTTGGGATGATATTGGTGAGAAAAGATTAACCAGCCCAGAATTCATTCAACAGTCGGAAGAGAAAGTCATATTGGTTTGGGAATGTCTCAAAACAGCAAAAAGTCGTTAGAAAAACTACACATACCTCAAAAGGCGCAAGGTATAAGTGAACATTGAAGATCATGTATTCCTAAAAGTTTTTCCTACGAAGGGTGTTATGAGATTTGGTACATGTGGCAAGTTAAGTTCAAGATACGTGAGACCATTCTTGATCTTAGAGAAGATTGATGGAGTTGCTTACAAATCGACCTTACCAATGGTACTATCCAGTGTACATAATGTGTTCCATGTCTCATTATTGTGGAAGTATGCACCAAATCCTAAGCATGTGTCGAATTTTCTATCATTGAGGTTAAGGGAGAACATAACATATGAGGAGCATGATATTCGCAGCGTCAATAGGAAGGATCAAGTGTTTGTGTTGAAAAACCATTCCTCATGTTAAGATGCAATAGTAGAATCACATACAGAGAGAGGCTATTTGAGAGCTTGAGGAAGAGGTAAGACGCAAGTATCTCAATTTGTTTGAAAGTCAAGGTAAGTTCAAATATATTCAAATTTCAAGGACGAAATTTCTTTTTAGGAGGGTAGAATGTAATACTTGAACATTGAGCAGGTCAAATAGACTGAGGAAGTGTGACCCAAAAAAATGTTGAAAAGTAAAATGTAAAAAGCAAAATAGTGACTTTGGCCCTTTTAAGAAGCAGAGGATCCGCACGCCATCAGAAAGAGGAAGAAAAGGTGAAGAAGAAAGAAGAGGAGTCCATGTCACAAATGTCTCGTTAAGCCACCCAGACACTGATTTGCAATGCCCAGTAAGTAATCGCACCTTTGTTCTTCCAATAGAAGTAGTTTTTCGAGTTATGACTCAAACTCGAAGTTAAGTGAAATTTGAGCCATATAGTTTGATTCTTGAGTTGTTGAGCTTCATATTTTTTTTTTGGAATTGATAGATTATGGTGTTATAGAGCTGTGGTTTTGATAAGAATGGTTTTGAAGAAACGGTTAGGTTAGAACGTAAATTTAAGAATTTCGCGTGTGAGTTTCGCTTTGTGAACGGCTTGAAATCGATTTGGATCTTCGATTTGTTGTCGCAATTTGATTTGTTAGCGTTTGAGATTAATTTAGTCGATTCATCATTGGGATAGAGTTTTACTTGATTTTGACATTGTTCCTCAATTATTTGTTAGGATGGCAAGTTCGACGATTCAAGTATCGTAAATTATTTGGTCGTAGGCAGTCCTAGTAAATGGTGTTATCTTTTCTTCGAAGTTGCATATTTTGAAAGCATTTTTGGCTTAGTTATATATGAGTTAAGTAATGGCTCAAGCATTTACTTTCTTTTAGTGTTTGTGAATGATTTGAGAATGTTTTTATGTATTGCTTTGTGAGATGGTTTGTGCAATGAGTTTGAAAATGACTTGTGAAATGCTTTATGAAAGTATTGCTAGCGAATGATTGTGTTAAGTAACGATTACATATTTTAATTTTGAAATTAATTGTGATTTGGACTGATCAAGGACTAAATGTTACACGGCGACACGTGTCTTGTGGGAGTCTTCTCTAAGATCTTGTACCGTTGATATGTATTGATCAAAGGCTAAGTGCTACACGACAATGCAAGTATCGTGAGAGTCACCTTTAGGACCTTATACGGTTGATATATGTTGGTCAAAAGCTAAGTGATACATAATCACGTGATTCTCATGAGAGCCACCTCTACAGCTTTGAGTTGGTTATTGAGCATGGAATGAACTGCTAAAATGTAATTTGACAAGATTGAGTATTGAACTGGACCGTCGATGTAACGTCCAAATTTTTCCAAGAAGCCAAGCCACCATTTTTTACTTTGACCGTGGACCCCACCCCTCTTAATCTCTCTCTCTCACTCTCTCTCTCTCTCTCTCTTCTTTCTGCCGATGGAATCTTCCCAAGGCCACCAACTCTCTACCCCTCCGATTATCTTCCTATTCACTTGTCATTTCAAACGAAATTTTACTGTTCACGCAAGAAACTTTTCTTCCCCTGCTGCCCGACGTCTTCTTCCTCTCGGCTAGTCTACTTCTTCTTCTCTTTTGGTTTTCTTTCGCCTAACGCCACCTCCAGCTGCCTGCTGTGCCTAGTTCAGCTCACCGCTCCTCTCTCCATTAGCCGCTAGCTCGTGTCGTCGTCTTCTCTGTCGCGAGCTCTCTGGCCGTCGCGTCACATCGCATGCGAGTTCAGCTGCGCAACTCCTCCGCCCGTCTACCCACCACAAGCTCCTCCGCCGCACCACCTCCAGCTCGCACCATCCTCCGTCTCGTCTGCACCACCATTTCATCTCCTCCGTTCGAGTCGCTGTCAGTTCATCGTCCCAGCAGCTCATCGTCACCATCCCCTCCACCGTCCGACGTCATCACCATCGCCCATCGTCATCGCTGTCCAGCCGTTGCCGCCGAAGCTCACCACCTTTCGCCGACGCTCGTCGGAAATCACCGCCGCTCGTCGTCGTCGGATGATTTTGAGTGAGTTAACCCTAATCTCCGATTAGGTCGTTAATTGCGCTAGGTTAGTTTAGATTAAATTAGTATTAATGTAGTTAGTTAAACCGCGATCGGTTTAGTTTAGTAACTTTGGTTAGGTTAAAGGGTCGCGGTTAGAATAATTAGACTAGTTGAACTTGTTGGATTGTAATTGGTTTATTTAATTGAGGCGGGCTGGATTATTTAAAATTAAAGTAATTAATTTTGGACTGATTAAAAATTTATTTAATTATTTTTGGGTTGACAAATAATAATAATAATTATTCTTGAGTTTATTATTATTTATTTATTTATTTATTCATTTTTGGGTTGACAAATAATAATAATTATTATTCTTGAGTTTATTATTAATTAATTAATTAATTATTAATTTGGACAAAATTAATTAATTACTATTTGGTTAATTAATTATGATGCTTTAATTAACCTACGATGATAGATGTATAAAAGTTTAATTAATTATTTCTGGACTAATTAAAAATTTAATTAATTATTTTTGGGTTGATAAACAATAATTATTATTATTCTTGGGTTAATTATTATTATTTTTAATTAATTAATTTGGATGAAATTAATTAATTAATATTTGATCAATTAATTATGGTGTTTTAATTAATCGTGATCTAAATTATTAATTATTATTAAATTGATAATTATTTGTGACGAATTTGTTGATTAGCTTTATTAAATTATCGATGGATGAATATTTATTGATTTTCTAATTCACGATTAATTAATTATTTATCTGCTTGTTATTGTTGATTTATTCTTGGGTGATTTAATGGATAGTTATGTATGTGACTGTATGCAAAGTCAAAATTTTGTATTTGAGCATGAAAAAGAAAACGGCTTTGAGCCGAATTTTGAGCACGACCGTGTGAGCATTTTAATTAAATGCAAAGATAATAATTGGCTTGGTTGTCTGGCGTGCTTGTGTGGTCACATATTGGATATCGTTGCTCGGGGTGTCCCGTGGATGACGCCTAATAAGTTTGTGCCATATCGATCGAAACCACATGATTTATTGGAAGCACGATAGTCTGTGTCATCAGATTAATCGGATACCAGTCGCAGCTTGTGACAAACTGAAGTCCTTACAGAAATGCCTGATATATCTGTGCCGTGTCGATTGGAATAACACGAATTATTAGTTGCCGTCGCCGACAGAGCGGGACGAAGCCTGGTTATTCCGGAAGAGCACTAACTGCCTAGTGTGCTGGGCACCAACTGTCTAGTGTGCCGGACACCAACTGTCTAGTGTGCCAGGACCAAATGCTCGTTAATAACTGGAAATCGCATGTTGCATAATACTTGAGAGTTTGGTATGTGTATTCTAGTTATTGCATTGTGTGGACCAATACGGGGTAAGTTGCATGTGATTGACAGTTGAATTGCTTCTATGTTGTCATGCCTGCTTAGGTTGCCTGAGTGAATCAATGCCCTAATTGGACTTAGTCGTTAATTCACAGAGATATTTATATTTCACCCGTCGTTGATAAATATTTTTCAAGTCCATAGCTTTGGAGATACGCTGAAGTGGATGACGAGGGTGCCGTAACCCCTCTTTTGAAGTAGATATGAAGTTAACCCTGTCCCGACCCATTGTCTTTTTGCTGGTCTTAAGAAGCCACCCCGAAGTATGGGGTTGTATAGACTGTAGCTTCTGTAGGGTTAACAAATATCTACTAATGAAAATGGTAGTCTTTTGTTGAGCTAGCTGTTATTATTTGATTTGTGGTCCTAATTATCTATCCCTATTATTTTAGCGATTGTTTGGGGAATTTCGCGTTCCGCAGGCGTATAATTATAAGAAATAAATAAATGGGTCAATGACGTGCCTGAGACGTCACCCTTTTATGACCCAAGGATGTCACAGTCGATACTTGTTTTGATATTATTCTTGTAAGTTTGTTATGTTCTGATTTTGGTATAAATGAGCTATATTTTAAGTCTTAAATGTGTACTACAAAGGGTCTATCTACTTAGAATGTATTACTCATTGAGTTGTGATTGCTCATCCTTCACGTCTTACATGTTTTTCAAGTTCCTCGGTTATCGACTAGTAAGGCGAGAGCGTTGTTGGGGACTTTTTGGCAGCAGGATTTTTGGGTATGGTTTGAGAGAATTGTACTTATGGTTATTGACAGTTTGTTAGGTTAGTTGAGTTCTAGTTGTACATATTCTTTCTTTATGAACGATCGAAACACTTATGTAACCAACATGTTGGTCTGTCGTATATATATAATTGGAGATATATATATATATATATATATGTGTTAGGCTGCGTCCTTCTTGGATGGCTATTTATTCCCTACTTTTATTAGTTTTGGTGTGTAACAAATACTAAGGAGGCAATATGGTTACGAGGTTTGCTTTTGGACTTTGCACTAGATCAAAATAGTTGATACACATTGTTACAACCAAGGTGCGATTTATCTAGCATATAATAAGGTTATCATGATCAAACGAGGCATATCAACATCAAGTACTACTCATTTGAGGTATTTGATTCAGCTTTCTTAAGGGCTTTTAGCCTCCAAAGCCTTTTGAAAAAATACTGACGCGTTTGGTTCAACTCTAGGTCAGTATTTGACCAAATGCTGGCCTTGAGAAAGTTAAAAACTCGATGCTATTAAGTTTTTTACTAAAAAAATAAAAATAAATCCAAAGCCCCTTTGCAAAGTTATTTTTACCCAACACCATTTAACGCAAAATCAATTTTCAAAGGAATTTTAACCAAACGCAATTATCATTTTTTCAAATTCCTTTAAGCCGATGGCATTTACATTTTTTCAAAGCCCATTCAAATGTTGAATTAGACGCAGCCTAAGCCTATTCCTTTGGTGATGCTCATGTTCTGCTTGAGCATAATTGGCATATGTGGAGAGTGAATGCCTATCGAGGCGTAATGAAAAGCATTATGACTTGGTTACAAATGTCGAGCTAAGATAAAGAATTGTTAAATTATATTTCAAACTGATTAGAGGATGTAGATCGATTTGTTAAATCAAATCTATTAGGAAAAAAAATCATAATGGATCAGCCTTCTGTTTTGAATTGGAAATATTTTCTTGAAGCACACGCAGGTCCACGTGATTCGAAGGAAAGTATCATGTTTTGACCGGATATGCCTGGATTTTTCAAAGACGTACACTCAGCGGACGGCGAGAAAATATTTAGTGCTCATCAAATTCCGTGTTATTGACCCATGTGACACATGGGAGCACATGTAGACCACTAAAAAGCCGACACGTGTCTTGAATTAACTTAAAAAATATTGTCGTAGAATTTCTTGTCTGGTTTCTGTCTTCCTAGTTCTTCATGGGCAGACCCTTGACCTCAAACTGCGGCATGGCCGACGTAGCTGCTGGCCATCCGTTGCCGTTGGCGTCGTTGGTCCCGGTGACGCAACCGCTTCTTCATACTTGGTCGTCCATGGCTGTTCGCGTCAGCTCACGAACCTTCCTCCGCCATGGCCATTGACGCTGGCCGTCCATGGCCGTCGTCGGCATGTTCATCTGTGGTCAACGGGGACAAACACGAGCCGAATGCAGGGGACGACAGACCTTGATACTTGAGCTCTATCCGTGGCCTTCAAGATCTCACCCTTGCCCGTCGCCATGGCCGAAAACGTCAGCCCTCGTGAGTCAAAAAGGAAATTTGGATGATATATTATTGAGCGGTGAATCTGAATTGAAGGTTCTGAATGCTTCCATGGATGATATTTATCATGAGCTGATAGAATATGGTATATTTGATCCTAACTATTTTAGTGAAAAGGATGTTATTGTGATCAAAGGAGAGATTGCATCGAAATCTTATACCTTGAGTAATATGCAAGCTTTGGTCGTCGTCGGCATTGTTCATCCATGGTCGACAGGGATAACCACGAGCAAAATGCAAGGGACGATAGATCTTGATATTTGAGCTCCATCCATGGCATTCAAGATCTTGCCCTCGCCTGCCGCCACGGCCGACAACGAGCTGACTGCAAGAAGATGGCTTCCTCTATTTTTCTTCTTGATTTTGAGCTTTGTCCATGGTCTTCGAGATCTTGTCCTTGCCTGTCGCCATGGACGAAATCAGATTTGGAGGCACGATTCCAGTCCAGATCTAGACGGAAAACGACTACGAGCCGTGATGATGGAGGGGCAGCTCGGCTGTTGACGGGGCCGACAATGAAGGAAGACAGAGCCGCCCATGAAGACGCCAGCGGCCACTGATGGCCAGATCTGGACGGAAAACGGCTGCGAGCCGTGACAATGGAGGGGTGGCTCAGCTGTCAACGAGGCCGACCACAAGCCGACGATGGAGGAAGACAAAGCCACCCATGGCGACGCTGACGGCCGTTGACGGCCAGATCTGGAGAGCCAACAAGCATTCCGTCCATGGCGAAGCGTTGGAGGTCAAGCGGTAGCCATGGATAGGGGTGATTGGTTCCCAGTCCAGTCTGGTTCCCCTCAAGAACTGGAAACCGGACCGGTGGTCCCGGTTCCCAATTTGTCGGAACCGGGAACTGGACCGACCATCGCGGGAACCAGACCAGACCAAACCGAACCGGACCCGACCCGACAAAAAAAAAATATAACCAAAATTATTCTCTAATTGTTGAAATTAATAACGTTATACAACTTCAATGTCTATATAAAATGACTTCCCAATAGGAAAAAAATAAGAGGCCCAAGGAGCCAAAGAAATTCACGGACCAAATTAGGAAAAAAATTTAAAAAAAAAGACCGGTCCGGTCCGGGCGGTCCAGTCCGGTCCTAGAAACCCGGAACCGGGAACCGGACCACCCGGTCACCGGTCCCAATTTTAGGAACCGGGAACCGGACCGGACCTCTATAGAACCGAGAACCGGACCACCGGTCCCGGTTCGGGTGGGCCAAGTTGCTCACCCCTAGCCATGGACAAATGAAGAAGGTGAAGCCAGAGAGAGAAAAACCAAAAATTCCACGTCAATTTTTTAATTTAATTAAAGACACTTGTTGGCTTTCTAGTGGTAAATATGTGCTCCTATGTGCCTCATGGGCGAATGACGTGGAATTTGATGAGCACTGAATATTTTCTCGTGGACGACCACATCTTAATTCACTCTTTGAGAGCCATACACTAATTTTCCTGCAAAAGCCACACTGTCAAGGACATCGGGAATTTCCTTCGTGCAAAGCGTTTTTGGTTTTCGGCCGTGCAAGGAGTGCTTTTATTTGTGCTATGGTTATTTTAATAATTCTTTGAATTTGGGTGTAATTTAAATGTGAGAAACATTCAAACATGTGAGCAATCATAACCGGTGTCCTTTATTATTCCTCATTTATTTTTCTGGATCTCTCATATTGACTTAATTGTAAAATCCTACTAGTTTCTGTGTTAATATCACAACGTATAATGTGATGCCATATAGCAGCAGACGAGGGCTTGCAATCTCTCATCCAATGGCCGGTGAAGGCCGCCGGCTAACCTAAAAGAATTAAGTAAAAAATTCTTTGAATTTCTAAAAATCTATCAACGTTAGCACGGCCATCTTATGTGGCATAACCGATATCTGGCCAAAATTGAATGAAATGGTTAAACTGAGAAATTATCAAAAGATTTATGACTAAATTGGAAATCCATATTTTATACCCACTAAGCAAAAGACTGGTTAGATGAAGTTTGTCCATTAGGGACCGACGAAAATGTGGCACCTTTTGGATAATATAGGTATCGATCTTCCAAAAACAAATATTCCAACATAAAGTCATTTTAGAGCTGAATTGGCATAGTTATAATAGTTTTTAGACTTTTTTTGGTAATTATCTCAAGTTGCACCCTCTATATTATGTGATAAATGCCTATCGTCCTTGAAGGTGAAAGAAGCTTACTCGATTCAATTGTATTGTACAACGAGTCGTACTGAAACTAACTTCTTGTTTAGACAAGTCATATCCATCGAGGCATTGATTTCGATGATTGATCAATTTTTCAAACTAAAACTACTCATGTCAATGGGCAGTGGAGGTGGATTGCAATCCACATGCATGCAGATGGATATTTTAAGAAAGGGAAATGTGAGGCAGTATAACTTGCCCAACTTCTATTAGAATCAACGCGCAAATGATAATCATTCTGCTCTAAAGAGCTATTTCTAGCTAGAAATATATATTTTTTTTATTTCTATTCACTAGATGAGTTTTTTAGAAGAGAAACGCCTTTGATAATAACACAAAATTTTTGCTTCCAAAATAGAGATTTGTTTGATAACAACATAAAATTTCTACAATTGCTAATAACCATGTTTCAGCCGTCAATCGGTTGCCTGAAAACTGACGACGAGTGGTGGATGAAAGTTGGCAATAATGACACAAGAGAAAGGATGTGAGTAATGAGAAGAATTCTTATTTATGTTTCTGCTTCAGATTTTATATCAAATCCTCCACTCAGGTACCTTAACACTACACGTTAATTAATCCATTGAGCAGAGGTAGAGACGATGCAAGGGCTTGTGTAACTTTCTTCTCCCAACGCCGCCTAGGACAAAATGACGTGCGGTCCAGAATCTTTTGTCAATTATGAGATGTGGAGCTTCGTACGATGTTATTTCATTCGTCATTTTCTGGCGTGTTTCTTAGTTGTGGTCCATAGAATAAGTTGTCTCAAGTGAATATTTGTGTGGTCGGCCTGTTACTTAGTCGTGGTCCATAGAATAAGTTGTCTCAAGTGAATATTTGTGTGGTCGGCCTGTTACTTAGTCGTGGTCCATAGAATAAGTTGTCCCACGTGAATATTTGTGTGGTCGGCTCCTATTTACCGGCCCCAAAATAGCCAATCGCAAATCAATCAAGAGAAATATATATATATATATATATATATATATATATATATATATATATATAGAAGGTATAGATCATATGCTATATTGACACGATATCACTTATAACTCACACGATACGAGATACATGTAGTCTGATCAATTATTTTTTAATTGGGGACAAAAGAAACAAGGAGATGAAATCAAACTAAATATGACAAATTATAAAATTAAATTATGTCTCCAGTTTAAGTTGTTTACAGAATTCGGTCCAATTGGAGGATGTAGATCGGATTGTTAGACCAAATTTATATGGCTAAGATACTCCATTTTTCTTGTTAAGTTACCGAAATACCCTCCTCTCTCTCTCTTTAATTTATTGTTTCCTTTTTTATCAAGCTAATCAGCAAAATTGCCTTTATTTGTTGTTAAGTTATTAAAAATACTGTCATGACCTAAAAAATTCGATCAAGAATAGGCTAACGGATTATTAGATTAGTTGACTAACCTAATTCAGACCCTTTCAAGTCCTACCAAATCGTAACTTAGGTTCTTTTCATGCAAAATTTATTCAATTTGGAGCCGCCACTAATCGTTCTTGATAGGTGATTAGAAATTTAAATAAATTAATGGAAGAATTAATTTATTTCTGCGAACCATAGAAAATGACTTCGGAGACTTGATTACATTAATTTGGAAAAATTAATGCTCTTTCGGTACCAAGTTTCATGAAAAATCTTCTTCTATTGATGATTGTGAATTGAATGACTTTTCTTTTGAAAATGATATGAATGACCATGTATATGCAAAAAATGATTTTTTTTTTTTTGTATTTTCGGATTAAATGACGACTATTATGAAAACATGCCTTAAAATGAGCTATCATCCAATTTAATCTAAGAAAATGGTTTTTCAAAGTCTTAACTTATATTAGATGACATTTATGACATAAAAACAAACTTTCAGCATGATTAACTATTTTAAAAAAATGAGAATTATTTTTTTGGGTTTTTTATGAAAAAAATAAAAATGCAAAGATTGAACAAAAATAAATAAAAATGCC
>JAGVVM010002437.1:0-19588 GCA_019149425.1 Psidium friedrichsthalianum
AAACGAGCAACTTCTAGAAGATGACGGTTCTTTCTCTCGGCCACACCATTCTGCTGAGGGGTATAAGTACAACTTGTTTGATGTATAATGCCAAGATTAGAACAAAACGAAGAAATCGATTTCTGTGAGTATTCTAGAGCATTATCAGTTCGCAAAATTTTAAGGGATGCATTAAACTGATTAGTGACTTCACGATGAAATAATTGAAAAACAGATAAAAATTCAGAACGGTCATGGAGTATATAGAGCCATGTTAGACGAGAATAATCATCCACAAAAGTAACAAAGTACTTAAAACCATTTCTACTAGCAATACGAGTGGGTCCCCAAATATCCGAATGGACAAGTTCAAGTAAAGTAGATGCACGAGAATCACTACGACTAGGAAAAGAGCTACGATGATGTTTCCCAAGTTCACAAGCCTCACACTCAAGAGTAGAAACTGATTTATACTCAGGAATTATTTGTTGTAACTTAAATAGAGATAAATGTCCTAGACGAGAATGCCATAATAGGGGACTAGTAGAACTAGCAGCTAGAACATTGGCATCAGTAGTAGAGACACCATCCAGATAGTAGAGTCCATCACGTTCATGCCCTCCACCAATCGTCTTCTTTGTCTGAAGGTCCTGAAATATGCAAGAAGAGGGGTAAAATGTAACAGAACAATCAAGAGCTTTAGTTAGCTGACTAACAGACAACAAATTCAAAGGAAGTTGGGGAACATGTAAGACAGAGGACAGAGATAACGAAGGCGTGAGTGAAATAGTCCCTGATCCAATCACCTGAGTAGAGGAACCATTAGCTAAAATAACTTGAGACGAAGGACTAGAGTTTTGGTGGGAAGAGAGTAGTTCTTGCTTACCCGTCATGTGACTAGAAGCTCCCGAGTCAATGACCCAGGTGCTAGGAGATAAAGTAGAGAAAAAGGCCATGTTACCTGTTCGTGCAAGAGTTGCAGTGGATGAGGAATTGGAAGCCTCTAGTTGCTGGACACGCTTGAGAAGTTGTGTAACTAAATCATCCTGAGCCGTAGACTCAAAAGAACTACCCCCAGTTGGGATAGATGGATTCGTGTCACCAAAAGACGCACTTCCAGCACTCCTTCAGACACAGCAGCATTGCAGTAACTAATCGTTGAGCCCACTCGGGCTTGCCATGCTTGGCCCAACAAGTGTCAAAAATATGACCAGATTTGCCACAATATGTGCATTGACGGCTATCTCGATCAAAACTTTGTCCACTACGTCCACCACCACGGCCACGGCCTCCCCCTGAACCACGGCCTCTATAAGAAAATCCACCACGACCACGACTACCACTACTAACCACAAGTGCTGAATTGTCTTTAGATGATGTAGAAGATGGAGGAACAATGCGCTGAATCCGACAAAAAGCTTCATTCATAGAAGGAACATTCTCTCCAGCAAGAAGCTGATCTTCACGGGCTGGCAAGTCAACATTCAACCCAGATAGAAACTTGGCCACTTGAAATTCAGCTCGTTGGGCCTTTAGTCTTTCAAGATCAGTAGTGATGGGTTGATAAAGATTGAGTTCTTCCCACATGCCTTTCAAGCACTGTAATACTCTCCAAGAGATTTGTCCCCCTGTTTAAAATTAAAGATCTTCTCGTACAATTCATAAACTCTAGACATGTTTTTATCCTGTGAGTAGCTCTCCATAAGATCATCCACACTCCCTTGGCAGTTGTGTGGAACATCACATTAGCAACAATAGATGGCTCCATACTGTTCCATAACCACACCAAAAGTGTGTCATTCTCTCTCATCCAGTCCCTTATACTCTTCAGCATCAGCATCAGGGGGGTCAGTTGTAAGATAATTGAGTTTCCCCTTAGCATTAATATAGACTTTGACAGCTTGAGCCCATAACAAGTAATTAGAGGCTCCATTTAATTTAATAGTGGTAATCTGAACATTAATACTGTCTGGTGAAGACTTACTAGTACTCATGACGATAATCTCCAAATAAATATATATCTACCACAGATCAAGAGGATTGAAACTTCAGCGCAAATATAAAACACCCTTCGCTCGGTATAATCAATACCAACAATCATGTATTTTTGATGAAAATCATACAATACCAGTCAACCATGATCAACGAAATATTCTGACCCTTGAATCCGCTGATTAGTAAGTGTTGTAATCCATAGCCGCAAACAAATCCATAGCCGCAAAGAGAACCTGATGGATTTGATTTCTCCTAGTCTTATATGAAGCGAGACTAGAAAAGAAATAGATAAAAATTGCAGCTTTAGGTGGCTGCACACCAGAGAAGGAAAAGGGGTATTAGGGGACTCTCAAACCAGCGACACGATCAAGGAATCAGGTAGTTAGATCCGCTCTGATACCATGTCACAAAGCTGATTAAAGAGCCTGTGGAATGTAGGCAAGAGAGGAGAAGGAAAAGAGGAGAAAACGAGAGGAGATGAAGAGAGAGAGAGAAGCAAACGTAAAGCCAAAAAGAACAGCTTTCAATTTCTGTGTGTATTCACCCCTAGACCTATCGCAATATATATATATAACTTGTACAATGACCATAATGCCCCCAAGTGTAAAAAGAATAAAACCTAGAAAAACTTAAGAAATATAACAAGGTACTTAGCATGGAATTTGATTACGTGGTCTAGTTTAAGCTACTAATTTTGGGATTCGGGATGACTCTATGTGATGGTAAAAATTGTAGGCAGTTGGAAGAATCACTCCTTTCCTTAAATGAGGATACTGAGGCAAATTCTCATATGGGCTCGGTAAGTTCTTCAGTGATCCCTATCTGTTAGGTTTGTGTTCCGTTCGATGTTATACATAGCGAAAGTTCTTGATTCTTAATATCCTGTTCTTGGGGATCTGGGAAGGGATTTTTGTATTTCACAATATTCTAACATCAGTCTGCTTTCAATTGCCACATCTAAAAGCCGGTGGCATGTTTTCTAAATCATGTTGTAGTAAGACCTCCTATACGAAATAGATGATGAAAATGCCTACTAGGCATGAGACAAAATCAGAATCCAAGTCATTGTTGATACATCGGTGAAGCTATTTGAGGACCATCACTGATCAGATTTGTGATTGTAGATAGCTGATTAGAAGGTAAAATTACCCTTGCTAATTTGAACTGAAGGATATGTAAGAATACATCTATTCCCACATTCTATACATGGTAAGCACTGCAGAAGCTGTAGCTATGCACCAGGGTCATTACTGAAATGATCACTACCCTCCAAAATAAATACACAGAGAACAATACAAACGTGTTTGGGCTTGTTATCTTCTTATTAAAGTGAGAAAAAAGAAGCTTTGTTGGAAGGTAATTGATCATTTCTGTTGAAACGATTACTCTTGGTACCATCAGCCAATTAGAGTTATGCTTGTAACAAGAGGATTAGATTGTGAAACTGCCTTTGCTGATTTGAACTGAAGGATAACTGAGAGAATTATACACAGGCACTTGGTGTGATGTTATATCCATTATATGCACAGTAGAATCTTTGGCTTTGTATCTCCAGTTATGTTGCAGGGTAATTGACCATTTTTATAAGAACTATTCCTGGTACTCTTAGAGGAGGATATTCCATGGCAGAATGACTAGGTTTTGCATTATATATTATTCAGTGAAAATGTTGCACCTGCTGAAGGTTCTAATTTCAGTGTGGGCTGTGGGCATGTTATCCTGTTTACTTCTTTTCCGGATTTCTTTCAACCTGTAATGTATCTGACAAAAGTTAGAACCATTCTTAAGTCTCAAAACCATGTCAAGTTTGCTATTTGGGTGGTTGGTGGTTGAAACTATAGATATGAGTATGAGCTTCATAGGATTACATCGTAATACATCTATTCTGAAATTAGTAATTTATATTAGAACAAAGGCTACTGCAGACTGACAAGCATGCTTGAAGTAGAGTCCTCCTTTGCCATTGCATGATGTATACCAGTACTTGAGTTGCTAAATGTATACAAAAAAAATCAAGGGGCCTTGTTTTAGTAGTTTGTTCAGATTTTACAGTGCTTGTTACCATTGTTTAGGGACCGCTTTTTATTAGATTATGGATTGTTAACTGTCTGCTCATTCATTTTCCTACTCCTAATATATGAAAAAAAAAAAATCTCTGTGAAGACGAATAGCTTGTTTAGTTACTTCTGTTTCTATCTATAGAAGATGTAGACTGGTGGAAATGTGACCTTTTTCTTCCTCCCTGTCTTTGTTTTATTTGCTTGTGAAAGGGAACTGCAGAGAGTTACTGGGATCTTGTGACGTTTAAATCTATTGCTAAAGTGATGAATCGGGGTGTAAAAAAGCAACTTGACTTTGAAGATTTGCTTTTGCTACCTTCCGATATGGATCCTTCTTCCTGCCATGATGCATTGTTCAGCTGTTGGCAAGATCAGTGGAACTGTAACTCTGACGAGCCATCTTTGTTCAAAGCACTTTGCTGTTCCTATGGGTGGTCTTACCTTCGTTTAGGTCTATTGAAGGTAATATATCTTAGTTCTTTCCCCAGTCTGATACATATTTTGCTACAAAATTTTGTATAGTAATAGTGACCTCATCATTTGTTAAGATGGATGCTGCGTTTTCTGGTCTCCTGACTAGTTTGTTTCATTGAGGCGTCTATCAAGATCTCACCTAGGGAACTTCATAAAAAACCATGACCTATGCAATCTCCATATTCCATGACCACTCATAACGGAAGCAGACAAGCAAATTGAGCTCCAAAATGAGAATTCAAGACATTTGGAAGAGGTGGCCTGCTATTAGATTAGGCCCCTCATGTTATGTGATGCACTAGCTCAAAATGAGAATTCAAGACGTTTGCAAAAGGTGGCATGCTATTAAATTAGGCCCATCATGTCGTGTGATGCACCATTGGTGATAGGATGACTGGATGGTTCAGAAACCTTAGCAGACTGCCTTTTCTTCACCTTGCAGTTTAACTATTTTTGACAAGTGATAAAGGTCATAGCTATTTGAATGTTCAGCTGTTGATGATTTGTTTACACCAGGAAATTCCTGAGTCTCCTACTATGAACAATCTCACAAATATTCTGGTCACTGTGTTTGGTCCACTCGTTGAGCCTCTGTCTCATGTTCTATAAAAAACTGATATGAATAGCAATTTCATTGTCATGCGACTAAAACCCAGGATTTTGACTTTTGAGAGACTGAAAATTTTATGGTAGGCTCTTGATTTCTCGGTATATCAGTTTTTCTATTGATTTTGTTATCCTTTAGAGTGGACAAGGTTACATGCTGTCTGCTTTTTTCGCTACGCATCATTGTTTGCAAATGTGTAAGATGTAGTTTCGCAGCAAACGCTTTGTCATTTGCTTTCCTTTCCTCTATGTTTGTTCACTCTGAAAACCTTAGAATGTGCTCCAGGTGGTCAATGATTTGCTTGGGTTTGCTGGACCCTTGCTTCTCAACAAGTTGATTCGATCCCTTCAAAGAGGTTATGCCTTGATAATCTTTTTCCCTAAAATGAATTGCCTTATAATGTATGTGTAATTTTTTTTCCTAAAGATTCATTGCTCGATAAATACAAAAGGATGCTGAAATACTATCCATTGATGGCTTCAACAAGATATTGCGAATGAATGCAGCTAATGGCTTTCAAGCTCTGGCAGATGCTAATTCTGGAGATTTAGTTGTTCATACGTGGACTGAAAAAAAAATGATGTAGCTTATAAGGGGATCAAATTTCCCGTTGGTATAGAAAGAAATAAATGGCCATTGTCGTTTGGTTTAGGGTAGAGTGAAGTATGCAATGTGCATATACAACATTGCATTAAATATCTATGATTCCTGTTCCTGTTTATTATCTTTTTAGGTATCAGTTGTTGCCTCCTTATATAGTTCTTGTTATACATAGTCCTGTCAAGCTATATGAAAAAATCCTCCAGCATATCTCATCTTCCCAACTGATCTGCTTTCCTTTTTTAGTGTTTTTGGGCTGAAAGCATCTGGAATTTGTAGCTTATAGCATGCCAAGTACAAATTAATCTTTCTTTAGACTGATTTCTTTCAATAGAATAACAAATCAATAATATTTTGACCAGATTTTGTTTCTGTTTTCAGGTTCTGGGAATGTGGATGGCTATGTCTTCGCTATATCCTTAGGCCTCACATCTATTGTCAAGTATTCTCCCCCTTTTGAGTTCAATGATAAGCTATTTCTTTAATTACAATTATGAGCATTTGAGTTCTAGCTTTCAATTGATTTTTCCAGGCCTTTGTTATAAATGATGATTAAATAAAAACTTGATAAAAATGTTGCCTGTTGAAGCACTTGCAAGCATTCGTATTAAAGCAGGATGAACGAGTAAACTGTCATTTGAGGGAGCTTTTAAGTATCTTATGGTAGCATATTGAAGTCTCACTGTGATAGAAAGTTATCTAATTGAATTAGCTCCTGCATTGCGCAGTCCAGAGCCTTCCTCTTCCCTTGCAGAGGCTATTTTTGTGGGTTCAAACTAAGATATAATCTGTCCAGCAAATAATGATTGGGAAAACTACAATTAGTTTTCAGCTTAAGCATGAGGAAGAAAGAAACAAGATTAACAAAATCATGTTGAACCTGAAAAGTACATAAACTTTGGAGAGCTGAAATAGAGTTTTTGATGTTGGTATAGCCTTTAGCTTAAAGTTCTTGCCTTTTTAGAGATTGAAATCAGACTACTGTTTAGGTCCTGTTTGATTACATCACTTAGTACTGAAAACTAAACCATTCGGCAATTATGAGACTAAATATGTTTGGTAGCATTAATTAGTTTGAGTTAAAATCAATACTGAAACTATTTAATGTTCTAATTCATTTAATTGAATTACACCAAGTTCCATTTCCATGTTCAAAATTTATCATATTCAACATTTAGTCTTATGCAATTACCAAACAAAATTTTTGTTTTCATTTGCATCACTTAAAGTTTTCAACACTTATTATTTCCATATTATCACACGAGCACATTGAGTACCTTAGATCATTATAGACATGTAGATACTAACAACTTTTAAAAGTCACCATAATTTTTTTCTTCGTAACTTTCAAACGAGTAAAATGATTTTTCATTTTGTCGGGAAACTAGAAAATGGCTGTTAATCACCCTGTAATATTATTGGAATGACTAACTAATGGTTTGAAGCTCAATTTTTACAAGCGATAGTAGTGCTATTCAGCTTAATACTAAACCACACCCTATTTATGAATCTAATAATATTATTTCAGGATTGCAAGTATTTTTTAGCTAGTTTTCACAAAAGATATCGAGAATTGTATGCCTGATGCAGTGTAAAATTCTCTACACGTTCTGGATTGTAGTATCAAGTTATCTGATTGGATAAATATTTGTCTTGGATGTTGCAGGTCCTTTCTTGACACACAATATACCTTTCATCTTGCAAAGCTGAAGCTGAAGCTACGATCCAGTATCATGACTATCATATATAAAAAGGTAAGTGTTCCCCCGATAGATTTCTTGCTTACAAGTCGCATTTTGTCAAACCTCAAATCAATTGGGTCTGACATCATGCATTCGGATGTGCACTCCAATTTCTTAGAGACAAGCTCTTAGTCTGTTGTTTATTTAGGTATTGTGCCCATGTCTGATTTTCATAAGTTGAGAACACAAAGATACAGATGATGTTATGCCTGATTAAGCTTTTTAATTTTATAACTGAGCCAACCCCAACTGGTTTGGGATAAAGGTGATGTTGATGTTGATGAGTGTTGTAGATAGCTGTAGTTTTGATACGCCGTTAGTGTGAGTATCCAACCTTTTCATTTATATATGCAGTGTTTGTCCGTTAGCCTGGCAGAGCAAGCACAATTTTCTAGTGGAGAAATTCAGACTTTCATGTCTATAGATGCTGATCGAACTGTCAACTTGTGTAACAGTTTACATGATATGTGGAGGTAAGATCTCTTTCTTTAGTCATGAAGTACATTCCTTAGACAAATATTGTTGAAATGTAGAAACTTCCATAGTTGTTTTGTTTCTTCTTCAGTTATTTTCAGGTGATTTGTATCCAATGTTTTTCCCTTATTTTCCTAGAAAGAACCCTATAAAGGAACATCGAGGTTTCTTAGAAAGAACCTTATAAAGGAACATTGAGATTTGTAATTCATGGAAAAGTTCATGTGATGGTAATTGACTTTAAAAGTGTATGATGGGTTGACTTTCGTAATGTTTCTAATCGTGGAGACATATTTTGAAAGTAGGATGGTGGATTGACTTTGATGACTTAATCGGCAAAATGAACACGTTAGGGTACATGGATCTTGGTGAAGTGTAAAGTAAGTTCACTTATTTTTAATCTATTTATTATTCTGACTATTGGTTGTTATTGTGAAAGATGTGCTCCACTTTTAATTAATTTTATAATTTCTTTAAGATGACTTATTTTATCTATTTAAGGTCCTCAAGGATATTTGGTATTTAGCAATTTCTATGAAGCGGATAGTGCAAGGTGTAACGCATAAGATAGCATGGTATTGGATCCTCGGCCCTTGTCATTGTAATCTCTAGATAATGCTCATTTTCTCAACATTCCAGCTTGCCCTTGCAAATCGGAGTGGCTTTGTATTTATTATATATGCAAGTCAAATTTGCTTTTGCTGCTGGAGTCGCAATAACTGTGCTGTTAATACCAGGTATGACTTAAGTCAATGACTGTACTGTCAGAGGGTCATCTATTACATTATTTACGTGAATTTTTTCTTTTGTTAATTCCTCCCATCCGCGAATCTCCATCTACAGTGAATAAGTGGATTTCGACTTTGATTGCTGCTGCTACACAGAACATGATGAAACAAAAGGATGAAAGGTAGGTGTAATTTATGATCATCTCTGAAACATTGGTCTGAAGGACTGCAGTCTTGTTATGCAACAAATTTGTCTTGCTCATGTTGTTTAGCATCAAAAACTGATACTACTTAGATTCAATCAGGATTAAGTGGCTTGAATTTTGTAATTACATATTAACATGATTGGTCATTCATTACCGAGATTGTGGTACACTTGCTTTGAGGTATGGGTATTGGAACTGGGTTCATCTTGGCAAAAAGCAGCAGATAAGGGGCAGATTGTGTTGGGTTGCTTATCGGAACTGCAAGAGGCTTGGAAGCATTTGTTTTGTGGGTGATTCACAATTAAATATTCAAAATAGTGATTCTTTTCAAAAGGTTTTGTTTTGAAAAAATATATAAAAACAATAGCTACAGTTAATCAAATAAAGCAACGGAGTCACTTATTAAAGATGCTTTCTATGATTCCATAAACCTAAATTAAGTGAAGAATGTAAATCTTTTGCCTATGATTAGCTAACACAATAACATTTCTATTGATATGCTTAAATCGAATAAGAATGTCAGGTGGTCAAGCAGTCCACCGGTTTTATTGGTCAGGTATGTAGGAATACTGAAAGTTGGATCAATTCACTTGGATTGTGGTTATCCATAGGGTATAGTGTCCTGGTGATTTGTTGATTACTTCAGCTGACTAATTTCTGTTTGAAAACAAGAAAGGAGTATGCCCTTGATCATTATTCATTCTACACCAATTATGTTGCATCATACCAGTTATACATTGCCTGATAAGATTCTTAAGAAGTTATAATGCTCCACTAGATGGAGCCGAGATTCGATCATATTTGAACATCAGATATTTGTCAGATATGCTCTTTGCAAAATGGTAGAAAACTGATGACATTTAAATTGATTTTTTGAAGTCTTGGATTTTCTTATTTCATTGAATAGCCAGGTATGTTGATCTATGTTCTGCGCCCATGTTCATATTGAGAAACAGTGGGAAATTGATGACTGTAGATAGTCAACCAACTGCGGGATCCCATGAGTTTTGGTCATAAGCTCCCAAGTGTTCTAATAGGCCTGCCTTTTGCGATTGGACAGGATTAGGAGAACAGGTGAACTTTTGTCTCATATCCGCACTCTAAAAATGTATGGATGGGAGCTTATTTTCTCAAATTGGTTGTTGGAGACGAGATCCTTAGAACTAAAGCATTTAAAGGTATGAGATTGCTTTAAATTGCTGGTTCCCGATACTAAAATTAACTGCATTTATTTCTTAGTTTTTGACACAGTGAAATGCTGGTGTGATGCTTTTTTCCAGACACGGAAGTACTTGGATGCATGGTGTGTGTTCTTTTGGGCGACCACACCAACACTCTTCTCCTTATTCACGTTTGGTCTTTACACATTAATGGGACACCAACTTGATGCTGCAACGGTAAAGTAACCGTCAAGAGCGTTAAATCTTGATATGCTGCTATATGCATTTGGATAAACTGGTAGGCTCTTTACTCACTGTTCAAGAGGTTGAATCTTTTAAACTTTATTGCAGGTCTTCACTTGTCTCGCTCTGTTTAATACATTGATCTCTCCACTTAACTCATTCCCTTGGGTCATTAATGGACTGATTGATGTGAGTCTTTTATGTGCTCAGCCTCTTGGTGATAACTCCTTCACTGTAATTAAAGTTCTTTTACTAGTATGCTTTCTCACCAAAATTGTTTAGGCCTTCATATCCACCAATCGGTTGAGTAGGTTCCTTCGCTGTCCTGAGCACCAGTATGAACAATGTGCAGTGGGTTGTTCCTCATCGGTTTCTGGGAGCACTAAGTCTCAGTTTAGCTCTGACAGTATGGCAGTTGTAATGTATGATGCATGTTGTAATTGGTCAAGCAGCAATATGCAACAGCTGAGTCCGGTAATAGATCATATCGCCCTAGCCATTCCAAAGGGTTCAATTGTTGCAGTAATTGGAGAGGTGAGATTTCTTATTGATATACTGGCCTTTCCTTGGATTCTCATGTTGATCAGTTGCAATTTTTTTTTTTAAATTTAAGTGACATGTGGCTAATATACTTTCATGAACCAATTAATGGTATGCATGTAATCTATTATAAATAGATTCGTTAACTTGGTGATGAGATTGGAGGAAGATAAATAGGAACTGAATAATCTTCATATTCGAAACTCAGGCTGCGTTGCAAAAAGATGAGGATGATTGGATGGTTGCTGCTGCTATGGTCTGCTCACTTATTGCTTAGTGTGAATGAGATCTCTGGCTCTTGGTCTAGATTTTACACTGACGGACTGCATAAAGTTTTGTATGTAGAATTGTTGTAATTGGGTCATACAAAGAATCAAAGGAATTAGATCATGTAACATATAAAGATGTCAAACATTGTTGACCGACTTTGCACACACTCAGTATATCCTTCATTAACTATACACCTGTGAAACAGCAACTTTTTGTGTACTTCTAGTCTATCCTACATCTGAGATCTGATGCTTTCAGGTTGGTTCGGGTAAATCATCCCTGTTAAATGCAATATTGGGAGAGATGCAACTCATTCATGGATCAATTAGTTCAATTGGTTC
The DNA here is from genome assembly GCA_019149425.1 of Psidium friedrichsthalianum. Lineage (NCBI taxonomy): Eukaryota > Viridiplantae > Streptophyta > Magnoliopsida > Myrtales > Myrtaceae > Psidium > Psidium friedrichsthalianum. The sequence goes on from JAGVVM010002437.1 coordinate 11,420, forward strand.
TGTGGCATATGTACCGCAGGTTTGTATTTTCTTCTTGGTATGAGTATCCTTGTCTAAACTCTGCAGTACATGTTATTCTGACATTGGCAATGGTGGAAGTGCAGCTTCCATGGATCATGTCAGGAACGTTGTGTGAGAATGTACTATTTGGCAAAAAATATGATTCGAAGAGGTTGGGCTCTACAAATGAGTAGAAATTAACTCTCCTGTTTGATCATTTCAGTCTCTATTGGGAAAAATTATACTTTTCATCTCTGTACTTCCATGCTTTTTCTAGTAAGTGCCTGTACTTTTAATTAGCCTAATCTAATCCTACTTTCACTAGTTCTCTAATTAAGTCCCTCCAACCCCAAATCCGCCCAAATCTGGCTGGCCTGGCCATTAAACGACATTCTTGTATTGCGTGGATAAAATTTCTCCAATGTGGACGTCCAGATTGGCTACATTTATAAATGTGGCACTCCAACACTGTCTATTTTGGCTAAATTTTTCCACAGGCATCCGCATATTTTATTCACATTATACTTTGGCATTGTTTGACAGCCACCTCTGCTGAATTTGATCAGATTTAGTGTCGAAGGGACTTAGTTAGAAAGATTATGAAACTAGAAGGATTTGATAGACAAATTAAAAGTATGGGGACTTGATTAGAAAAAGTATGAAAATTCAGGACGAAAAGTTATTCTTCTGCTTTGCATATAATTTTTCCCAGTTTTTCAGCAATTTCTTTTTTTCTGGGCAGATACTCTGATACTCTACAAGCATGTGCACTGGATGTTGATATCTCTCAGATGGCTGGAGGTGACATGGCTCATATTGGAGAAAAAGGAATTAACTTATCTGGTGGACAGAGAGCACGTCTTGCCCTGGCTAGGTCCTGCCTGCTACTGTCATTATTCTTCGATGGGAAAATCAATTCTGAAATATTCTCATTATATCATATACATGGCAGGGCTATATATTGCGGCTCCGACATCTTGATGCTTGATGATGTCCTGAGTGCTGTCGATTCTCAAGTTGCTCAATGGATTTTAAATCATGCGATTTTGGGACCTCTTACAGAGCAAAATACTCGTGTTCTTTGTACACACAACACACAGGTTAATTTATGGAGTACGTTATGTGAATATTTGCATTAAGTAGAACTTTGGTTCTGCTTGAATAGCTTGGGCAAAAGCAAAATGTTACAAGAAAATGCATATCATTGAGATGATATGAATGTAAGCTTGCCCAAAAGTATATAGTTCAGGATTAGATGGCTGCCTTCAGATGCTTAGCAACTGGTGGCTGCTGAATGAAAATTAGAGCCACAAGCAAGCTAGAGTACAGATATTCCTTTTGAATAGCACCAAGCAAGCTATAGTACAAACTTTCTTTTTGCTTCTTTTGTTACAATATATTTTTTCTTGCTTACCACCTAATCTCCTTGCATTTGAATGGGAAACAATCTCATCAATAGTACCATTACCAGATCGTTTATCTCCTTTAATTTGATCTAACTAATTGAGGACCTATTATTAATTGAGAACTAAGATGGGGTAATGGCCTTCTAGCATGCCACCGGCGGGAGGAGGGAAGGCATCTTGGTTTAGGGAACATTTTGTGCATATAAACGGTTTCTCTCGGTGGGACATGCTAAACCCAGGCAAGGAGTTTCAATTAGTAAGCTTAAACAGTTACAAATTTCTATTTTTGCAAAAACTAGGTGGGCTTTCTTCATTTCTCAATAGTTTTTGAGTTTTCAATCTGTTCATGCTGAGGTCTTTCATTCTGCAGAAGCAAAGCAAAGCTATTCTTTTCATCTAGTTGGTGCTTTTGGGGGTCATAAGTCTATTCAGTCTTTAGGGTGTCACAATATAGTTATGCCTGTATTCAATCACCATAATGTACTGTTAGTTTTTGTTTTGCCGATGCCAAGTACACTTACTTTGTCATGAAAACTAGAGGAAGGTCCTAGTTTTAGAGCTGTGCCACATGAACTGACTGTCATCAGATGCTAGAACACCGTCCAATTCTCAGTTGGTTACTGTCATGAGTGCCTCATCCACTTAAGTTCCAATGTCAAACAGATTTGGGGGCTCTTCTGTTATAATTCATTTGTGCAATCTTTCTTTGTTCAGACTTAGAGCTGTTTTTTATCCACATTATCTGTTCCTCTTAATTCTTTTGTGAACTTAATAGTAGACAAATACGAGGCCCATCATAGACACACCTCCTCACTGCTCCTTCTACTTTCTTTGCTTGACAGGCAATATCTCTTGCTGACATGGTAGTTGTGATGGACAAAGGGTACGTAAGGTGGGTTGGAAGTCCATCTGATTTGACGATTTCACAATATTCGGCTTTCTTTTCCACAATGACACTAAATACATCACTTGAAAGCCATGACCAAGAACATAAGATTTCTTCTATGAGAGCCAACAAGGACCTTCAACAGGACAATAGTTCTCAATTAAATGCTGGGGAGGTGCAAGAGATTATCGAAGAAGAGGAAAGAAAAGAAGGCAAAGTTGAATTTGCAGTGTACAGGTATTAGTTGTCGCTTGACATTTTACTCCAGGGAGAATTTTTTTTTCTTTTTTTCTTTTTGCTTAAGTAAATTCTACAACATATTTTTCAAACCTACATGATTCTTAATTACGCCCACATTCTTGCCCTTGTGGCAGAAATTATGCTGCATTTTCAGGTTGGCTTGTTGCATTAATCATATTCATTTCGGCAATTTCAATGCAAGCCTCACGTAACGGAAATGATCTATGGCTCTCCTATTGGGTAGATACAACAAAAGGAGGCATTGAGTCAGCATCCTCTACATCCTTTTACCTGGTCAGAGTTATTCCGTTTGTCTTGTTGCCGATGTCAAACTTTTATTTTCATACTTTATCACAGAAATTGATTTGAAATGCTCTACTCAAAAGTGATCCAGCAAAAATAGATTAATTGAAGGATTCTTTCCATATTTTGGGTAACATTGTTGTTACAACCATCATCATCGTCCTCTGTAGTGTGCCTACCATGTTCGGAATTACAGTAAATGTTCAGTTATCTCCCATAAAGTTGATTCTCTTCGTAGAAAGTGTTATTCCGGCAAATTACACAGGTATCTTAACCTGGTCACAGGGATCACATGATGTTGAAGTGCATCACTACCGTGTAATAACTCCTCCCCACGAGGCATAGCATGTTACTGAGAGAATTTCATTTTCCTTTTCTTTTATGGGATTGAGGCAGGTTGTTCTCTGCATCTTTTGTATTGTAAATTCGATTCTCACGCTAGTACGAGCTTTCTCATTTGCGTATGGTGGGTTGAGAGCTGCCGTAACGGTGCATGAAATTCTACTTCAAAGACTAATTGATGCACCTGTAAAGTTCTTCGACCAGACACCCAGTGGAAGAATACTTAATAGGTCAGGGTAACTTCCTCTGATTCTCCCAGTTCTGTTGTTTCCCTTATTGTGAGTGATGATATTATGCGGTGCAGATTTTCTTCGGACCTCTATACAATTGATGATTCTCTTCCATTTATCCTCAATATCCTTCTAGCAAATTTTGTCAGTCTTCTGGGGATTGTAGTCATTTTATCATATGTCCAGGTAGTTTTTCAGACCTTATGTTGTAAATTTTTCTTGCTTCCCCCCTGCCCTTCTGAGATATATTCCGGTGTTAATGCATTTGTGCAGATCTTCTTCTTGTTTATGTTATTGCCCTTCTGGTACATGTACAGCAAGCTACAGGTACACGCTACTAATAAATGTTGGTTCTTCTTCAGGCAGGGTTTAATTGTTCGGTATGAATTAAGTCGCTGATGATTCTCATGGGTCATTTTCTAGCTGGCTAATAATGGGAGATTTTGAAATATTCCAAATGAGTTACCCTCAATTACAAAAAGATTTTATCCCCAGAGAGAGAGAGAGAGAGAGAGAGGAAATGCAGTTGGTTGCATCTCTATTTATACACATTGAAGAAAGATTGCACAGGTGGCTATATTTTGAAACAGCACAAAGAGAGACGATCAAATCTAACACCCAAATCCATAACTACCTTATCTAACGAACTTAGCGGTAATCTGGTAACAATGATATACAGAACACCAAGTATACCTAATATCATTTATACTCTTCAACCGAAATGATAGATGCATGTGTATTGTAGTTACATTTACATAGTTCTCTTTGAGAAGCCCTTGCAAAGGCTTGTGTTTAGTGTGCATGAAAATCGTCATATAGTCAAAAAAAGTCTTGTTATGACAGCCTGGGGGGATTAAAGAAACTTTTTCCATGTCATATCAAGAAGCACAAAATCAATTTCAAATTATAGGAATGACAGATTCTGCTAGAACACACTAATGAAGGCAACATCACTAAATACATTGTATGATGCCTTGAAGCAACCATTAGCATTCCTGTTCTGTTGACCTTTCATTTGTAAGTATGGGGGTGGGAGGTGTTCAGCAGTTGATTTTTCCTTTAAGATGGTTACCTGTGAATTACTGGAAGGTCTCCATTACCTACCCGTAAACTACATAAGAAATGTAACACACACAAGCGTTGATCTTTACAAATGTTGCTTTATATAGTTTCCAGAGCAAGGATGTTTGTGAAAACAAATAAAAAGAGCAATTACCCCGACATATGACTTTGGAGCTCTCTTGTAACTTAGAAGTTCAACAGCTCTTTTACAGATCGACTTCCAGGGAGTTAAGAAGGCTAGACAGTGTTACTCGTTCTCCTATCTATGCATCTTTCTCTGAGACTCTCGATGGATCATCCACTATACGTGCATTCAAGTCTCAGGTAGACATTAGATCTTCTCATCAGATCCTTTTTATAGCAGAATATTTCTATCTTCAGAAGGCAGGCATGATTATTATGGTATTTCTGCTTAAAGGATATTACTAATTGCAGACCATGATTGACTGTTCTTCAGTGGTAAAAATTTGATGACTTGATGGTAAATTAAGGTAATTAAGAAACTAGTTGAGCAGTTTGAACACTGTAGAAGAGAGTGTTGTCTTTAATTGAGTAGCTCAGTGTCAACTTATGTATACAAAGAACCAAGTCTTACTATGGTAAGGAAAATCATTGAATCTTTCTGAAATCAGGTGCCTACAATGTTACTGGGACTTCATCGTCCATGAAAAAATGTCCTTAAACCACTGATTTGTGTGGTTATTTTGCTTGTGCTATTTAGAATCTTTGCATTAATATTGGCATCATTCTGGCCGTTGGACAGAATTTCTTTTTCACCAGATTCACTGAGCAAATAGTGCTATATCAGCGGACTTCTCTCTCTGAGTTAACAGCGAGCTTATGGCTTTCCCTGCGCCTACAGGTATATCCTATGTCAATACACATTTAATGTCAGTGGGACTTCTTTTCTTCATGTTTCGAATTCAAGAAATGTCAACTTTGTCAAAGTACGATACATCAGTAATTTTCAACTCTCTATCGTACTTTAACAATAAATAAGGGATGCTTGCATCTGTTTACGTTTAGACTAACATTTCTCTCTCAGTTGTTGGCAGCATTTGTAATCTCATTCGTTGCAGTCATGTCTGTTGTTGGATCTCGTGGCTTCTTGCCTATCAACTTTGGTACTCCTGGCTGGTACATGTTTTGTTCCTTTCAGCCAATTGATTTCTGCCTCTTGTGACCTTTGCAACTATGTTTCTGTTTTCTCCTTCAACTTGACACTGGTAATACAATTGAAGCTCAAAGGAGTATGTAGTAAGAGTGGCAAGTTACGTTTTCACAGGTGGGGTTGGCCCTCTCATATGCAGCCCCAATGGTGTCTCTGCTTGGTAGTTTTTTGACAAGCTTCACAGAAACGGAAAAAGAGATGGTCTCAGTCGAGAGAACTCTTCAAGTATGAATCTAAGTGGAAGACATTTTTGTTTACTTCTTTCCACACAACGCTTACTTTCTACAAATTCTTGTAGTATATGGACGTTCCTCAAGAACAACTTGGTGGACACCCACCACCAAATTTAGATTGGCCTTCTCAAGGATTGATTGAATTTCAGCATGTTACTATGAGATACATGCCTTCCTTGCCAGCTGCATTGAACGATGTCACATTTACCATTCCTGGGGGGATGCAGGTTGGACTCATACTTTTTATGTGATCTTGTTATGCCTAAAGATTACTGTAATCTGGTCAATGTATACTATGGATGACAGTGTCTTGTAAGACATGCCTAATCTGATGTACCATCATTCAGGTTGGAATTGTTGGAAGAACCGGTGCAGGAAAATCCAGCGTCTTGAATGCCGTCTTCCGCCTCAATGGCCTCTGTGGTGGCCGTATTTTGGTGGATCACATTGATATAGACCACATTTCTGCTAGAGATCTTCGGTCTCGCTTCGCCATTGTTCCTCAGAGTCCATTCTTATTCGAAGGATCTTTGAGGTGTCGATATGTTAGCAATCCTGCTTTCTATTCTATTTGCTGCAATCAACAGCTCTATTCCTGCCTCCTTACGTTGAGGCCCTGCACTTTGATATCTAATGCTGGCTTCTTTTTTGTGATATTCATAGGGATAATTTGGATCCATATCGGGTCACTGATGACCTAAAAATATGGAATGCGCTGGAGAAGTGCCATATGAAAGAGGAAGTGGAAGTAGCAGGTGGGCTCGATATTCACGTGAAGGAATCTGGCGTAACATTTTCTGTCGGGCAAAGGCAACTTCTTTGTCTTGGACGCGCACTTTCTGAAGTCTTCGAAGGTTTCTTAGCACTCGATACTTTCTCTCTGTCTCCTTTTCTATTTCTCTTTCTATCGGTGCAAGTATGCTGAATCTAAAACTTTTCAGGTGCTCTGTTTGGATGAGTGTACAGCAAGCGTAGATGCCCGAACAGCTTCAATACTACAGAACACGATATCTAGTGATGCCGAGGCATGACTGTGATCACCATTGCCCACCGTATTTCGACGGTGCTAGATATGGACAACATCCTTGTTCTCGACCATGGGACACTGGTATGGTTCTTGTTTCTCTCCATATCCTGATAGGAGACATTCTTTAGATCTACTTATTCTTGTAAATGATTTCAGAAGAAAGTCGATTACTATTCTTCAACAATTTGTTCCGCATAAGAGCGTTTAAAAGCATTTATCTCAGAATGGCATTAGTAGTTGTCTAAGTCCTCTGATTTTTCGATTTGGCCTAATCTGTGTACCTCATTGTTCATTCTAGGTTGAACAAGGAAACCCTCATGTACTTCTGGAAGACTCGTTCTCGAGATTCTCAAGTTTTGCGAAAGCTTCTACAATGTGAAATCTGATTCTACTTTATAACCTCAGCAGCTTGACACCACCATGCACCCAGGGCACAACTTCCAGTTTTCATCTTGAAAGATGAATCTCAAGTGCATTCTTGTTCTTATTCCATAACTTTGAGCAAGACTTTGAAGACTTCTCGGTGCCCCGATTAGCTCAATACGTTTAACAAAGATGCTATGTTGGGCAACTCCGGGGCTCCCTTATTTCGTCGACAAAACCTGGTAATGGATATTCTTTTTCCATTTTAGCAACTCTGTCAGTATGGACCCGCTTAGCTGAGGTCTACTTGTCGATCTGGAAAGGGAGGAGTCAGTCGTTCTACTATCGATTACAGGAAAACCTTCCCCGAGCAAAAGCCCTTCCTGTCGGTTTCAAGACACAACTACCTGTAATTGACAATCGTTATGTTGATATGTTAACTAATCTCTTTACATATGATCAAATATTCCGAAACAAGTTTCTAACTTTTTTGAAGTTGCTAGAGCCAATTTAAAGTAATTCAGCTGGATTATTAGTCTTTTACGGGTCCCCTGATTATGTTCTGTGATCGGCAATGGTGCGCCGCGTTGTTGTAATCAGCGACGATGGATCCTTCATGAGCTTTCTGCCATCAAACCTTACTGATTCAGTCTAAACATGCTATGGACCAGAGAATGGTACAGATTCAAAAGTGAAGGATTATTTTTTTTGGTGCTTCGGCTACTATGTTGAGTTTATCTTAGTTTTGTGTTGGTTGGACCCCCAAAAGAGAATTTGGCGTTCAAATTTTTCAGATCTTGGAATTGGTGACGTGTCAATACTGGAGACATTATCCCCGGGGATTGGAATAAACTTTGACCGATGGCTGGGGTTGATTTTTGACAAAAGCCAGAGAGGCCTTCCTCC
>JAGVVM010002438.1:0-45904 GCA_019149425.1 Psidium friedrichsthalianum
CCCTTTTACCTTCCAACTTTGGGATGGTGGTATCCGTTTGAACATGAAATCGACCAGCGCCTTGCGGAAAGGAGCCGTAGAACGGCGCGGTCATCCTCATGACTTCCGAGATGACGTTCCACGAGTATCTCGTCTTCTGCAAATCCCTCCACTGAAGAAGCTTTCCTCCCGCCTTCGATGCTGCGGATTTCCCTTTGCTCTGGCGATTGCGAAGTTAAGTACATGCATGGAGGCTGATGGAATATGCACCGTGACTAACAAAATCGGGGACGAAGAGGGAACTTACCGGCGATTACCTTCTCAAGTACATGAGCAGCTCGCTCAGGTACTTGATGATCAACGCTAGAGTCGAGAGCTGGAAGTATCGTGGCCAACGGATAGGGGCGTTCAGCATGTTCGTTTATGATCTCCGCCCGGGCTGAGCTTTCCCGTTCTCGCCCACCATTCGCGATCCAGGTGCGTCATGACGTTCCTGCGAAGGGACGGACCGTCCTGTCTTTTCCAGCTCCTCCCGGTGCTGCTTCACCAATACTCGGAGCTCCTTCCTCATGGAATCTGCCTCTTTCTTCGACCGATGAAAGTTTGTGACAGCGATGTTGAGGGGGAGGTCGACGAGCCCTTGAGGAAAGCGTGGAAGTGGTCGGCGAACCTCGAACGAGTTGCGGCTCCTGTGATGCTGATGAACAAACCGGCACGCAATGTCGAAGTTGTGCTCCTTAAGGGTGGGAGTAGGCCTCCAGCTGATCTTTGCTTTGACATATATAAGCAATTAATTTAGATTGTTGATGAATTAAAACGTTTCAGGAAAATGCTCAAGCATTCTATCCAGAGATGCCAATCTTAACATCAAGTTCCATAAAAAAAAAGGAAAAAAACCAACAAAAAATCTCAAACTATAATTCATTATGACACATTACCTCAAAAAATTTTTTTGTGATACCAAAAATCTCAGGACTAATATTCGAGTGGACACATTTAGCTTCTGTCAGAGGTACCGTAAAAATTGACTATTAAAAATCTGACGTGGCATCACAGGAGTGCCACATCAGAAAATTTAAAAAAAATTAAAAGAAAGTTTAATCACTGTCATCCTCTTCGGTGCTCGTCCAGAACCCTGGCACAGAGCCATAGCATATTTGACTATGTACAATTCATTTTTTTTTTCCTTTCCTTTTTCTTTTTGTTGTATTCTTCTTCCTTGTTCCTTTAGTGTTCATCTTTCTGGGGTAAACTCCTCCATTTTTCCTGTACTTTTGTTTTTTTGGTCAAAATTTTTTTCTCTGCTTTCATTGGTTCAAATTCTGGCAAAATCAATACGTACGACTTCGCCATTTAGATGTGGGCGAGCTCGGCCCCAAACAAAACACCAAATTTGGTTTAGATCTTATTCGTCTAAAACTCGTCACAATAAAGTTTTGACCCTAGTAAAAGCCGAGCTGGTTGAGCACAATTGAGGAAAAATGAAAGAAAAAGACAAACTTTGGAGTGAGAGCGACTAGGACATCAAATAAGGCTCCTAGTCATCTGACCGCTGCGATGACCTTAGGTTTGAGATCGTCGAGGCCCCCACCTCCTCAATCCCGAGCTCGGGAAACCATGGACAACCTTGACCGAGGTTGTCGAGCGCTTGAAGACGATAAACAGTGCATCAAATACTCATAGAACAGTACGACATAACAGTGCACTGATTTTTTTTTTGTTTTTTTTTTACGGGTTGTTATGTCAGATTTTAGGATGATGATTTTTTAACGGGAAAATACAATTTGTCAACTCACAGTACTAACTTGGAATAGCGATAAGATTGTGACATAATTTGAAAATTTTGATGATTTTTTTCCTTAAAAAAATATTGGAGTGAGCCTGACATGGCATGTGGGCTACAAAGCACTCATTAATTTGCTGCCACATAGACAAGTGGGACTCGATAGTATCCAATGTGGAAATGCCCGAATTCCAACATAAAAACCTGTAAGCAGTAGAGGATTTCTCTCTCCTCTCTCTTCTCTCTCGATCGATAAACAAGCAAGGTTTAATTCAACATACTTATTTTACACATCCGTCCATCATTTTTTGTTTGTTCAAATTTCATATCTTCATTGAGAAGCTCGTTTTAAATAGATCCAGTTAAACGCAGTTTAGAAGCACAGTGAGATCCGTTGTCGGAAATCACAGAAAACGACACAAATCTCAATTTTAATTAACACGGTTAATGAGGTTGATTCAGGCACATACCGGTCCTAGTGAGCCCGAGATGGTCCTTCGGTCACCTCAGTGACACGACCCCAAACCCTCCTCATGAGCCCTTCCAAGCTGAAGAAGCTCAAGAGCATCTTCCCGTTCGACCCTCGCCTTGTCGCCAGGCTTTGAGGCGAGGCAACTCACCATCAGCTTACCTACCGAGCACTCAGCCACATAGCGCAACCTTCTTGCCCTCGTTCAGAAGAAACAGGAACTTGTCCCTGCCGGCCCGCAACAAAGGACGGCCATCGGCTTCCCGAAAACTAAGGTCCTGAACCACAGGGGAGCTGTATTTGATCATCCGGCCCGAGTATAAACTTCTCCTGGCGCCCTCCGTGTTGGCCAGCGGAGGAACTCGAGGCTCTCGTCGATGATTCGGCCACCCAAAAGCACACCGGCGGGAGGTTCAGGTGGGCGGTTTTGGGTTGAGTAGCTTGATGAAGGCGAGGAGGAGGAGGAGAGCCAAGGCGGGGAATAGGGTCGAGGCTGCATGACTTTTCAAAAGTTTTGCTTCAATAAAGGAACGAGTGAGAGCAATGGTCTTGAGGAGCTTTTTGAGAGGAAAATGCCAGCACCGTTTGCTTCAAAAGCTTGTTGCACAGCCTTTTCGATGCCGCAATTATTGAAGGTCGCAAATCTTTGCCATAGAACATAATATTTGTAGATAAGATTGGGTTTACAATTTTGTTGTCCTTAAAGACACCCACTACAACTTTAACTTTTGACTTTAGGTGTAACAATGTTGCATTTTTTTTTTTAAAATAACATCACAAAAAATTTCACAATTATATGTTTTATGATAAATTTACTTTAAATATATTTTGTTGGACTATGAAATTTTTAAATTAATACATATGTGATAAATTTATCTCAAATATTTTTTTGACCATACAAAAATTCTAAAAAAACTGGTACATTTATGATAAATTCTACATTAAACTAATTTTTCTACCATGAAAAATTTTAAATTAGTACACTTATAATAAATTTACGATCCGTTAAATTGAGTTAATAGCATAAAAAAATCCAAATTGATACCTATGACAAACATAGGATAAAATCTCAACCTGATACATCTATTAACTACCACGTTTTATCCAACTTAACAATTTGACTGTTACATCTAACAAAAATTAATAGAGAGTAAATTTATCATAAATGTACCAGTTTGATTTTTTTGTAGTTAAAAAAATAGTTTAGAATAAATTTGTCACATGTGTACTAGTTTGTGATTTTTCATGATATTAACCCCTTTTACCCACCCATCGGTGGCCCAGCTGGTTTGCGCTCTGGTCCTTTCACGAGAGGTCCTGGGTTCGAACCTCGCTGGGTGCCGGTGATTTAAGCGGAGGGTCGTGGCGGTGGGATGCTGCGCTAGCTCTCCCGGAGGATTAGTCGAGGTGCGCGATCCGTACGGACGCTGGCCCGGACACCTTCGATACCAAAAAAAAAAAAAAAAAACCCCTTTTGTTTGTGATGAGTCGATTGGTCAATCGCGCCCCATTCACCTCGTTTCCTCCTTTGAGTCTTGGGAAAATGTTAGACTCCGTTTATCAATTGCGCATATGCTATGTTAGAATTTCACAACGTAATAAAGCGCAAAAGAGTGAGAAAGAGAAATCTTTCCCGAAACTAAACCGACTTAATCCAGTAACAACAACGATATATCCAGCAAACACAATCTCGTAACATGCAAATATGATAGCGAAATAATAAGTAGACAATACATCAAGATTTACATAGAAAATTCAAAATGAGAAATAAAACGGATGACCTAAAACTTTCACTAATCACCAATAATAGTAGGGCACACAAAAGGTTTCTCTCTAATCACATATTAAGGGGGCTCAACATCAACATTATATGAGCATTTTATCACTACAAAAGAGCAACAATATAAAAGGGGGCAAAAAAATCCTAATCGTAATCGGAGAATTCAGAAATGAATCTCCACGAACGAAATAGATCTAAGTCATAGCTCACGGCCCCATGAACAACATATTGAAATTTATTCTAATAACGTTTGGCCTTTGAATCAAGACCGCAAAGTGACTGCTCTTTTCTTCTTGCTCCTCTCTCTCTGTCCTCACTTCACCGAGAAGACTCTGTCTCCTCCCCGCTGTTTTTTTCACGCTCCCGGGCATTCACCGCGCACACGCGAACAAAGGACAGCTCATCTCCATTTTTTGTCCTTTTGTCTTTTTTGACTTTTGACTTTTCTTTAGTTTCTTCTTTATTTTGTTTTCTTTTACTAAGTTAGCTGGGTCCCACATAAGAGGCGGAACCAGCCAATAAGAAAGGACGTTGAGCAGATATTTCTGAGGTCATTGACCACATGGGGAGCTAATGGCAGATCCTTTTGGCAATTACTTAGTCCAGAAGCTGCCGGAAGTGTGTGCTGAGGGTCACAGAATGCAAATACTTCATGTTACCACTAGGAGACCGGGTGATCTGATTCACATTTCATGTGATACGCATGGGTCTCTCTCTCTCCATCTATATATATTTGCATGAGTGCGTGCGTGCGTGCGTGCGTGCGTGTGCCCATGTGCTAGTTTGTGCTTTTGATCACTGATCTTACTTCTGCTCAGTGTTCCGATTGTCATTGTCAAATACAGGACCCGAGTTGTTCAAAAGGTTCTTGAGACCCTTAAAACTGGAGAGGAGTTCTCTGTTGTGGTTTGTGCCCTAAAAGCTGGTATAATAACTTTAATGAAAAACACGAATGGGAATCATGTCGCCCAGCACTGCCTCCGCTACTTACCGCTGGAATACAAAGAGGTCAGTCAGTACTGTTTTTTTGAGGAACCTCTTGGTCACATAGTGCTTGCAGCATCAATCTGACGCTTTATTTTTCCGAATGCCCAAGTGTCGGAATGTTTTAAAACTCCAGTATGTTCAGCTCTGTTTTTAATAGCTTTCGTGAAGCAGAATCCTCTACAGTCAACACTAAGATTGCACTTGCAGTCTAGGTTACAATTGGCTCTTGGAAACTGGTGCAAATCTTCTGAGTGCAATATTTCTTTAAGACTTCTTCTCAGATCATGCTTGGTCACATTAGTCCAACAATTGAAAGCATTATTAGAAATGAACTCTATATCTCTGTCATGGATTTAGGTGGCTCGCCAAGAGTGAATGCATCATGTACGTCGTCATGTTTTGAAGGCCTGTAATGTATGGTAGATAGCTTTTCTATTTGCTTTCACTTCTCTATTTGCAGAGTTGCTTTCTAAACTTTGTGCCATAGGGTTAAGAGTGTATGTTGATGTCATGGATAATGCATGATGGAAAGAATTTGCCTGGTTTTGATGATTTCTGCTGTCAGTTCTTAGCTTCTTCTCATGTTTCGCCCCTTTTTTTTCCTGCATATTTCTTACTCTGATAGAATTTGCCTTTTTTCATGTTTGAGTTTTCAATGAAGGATTGTCTTTGCATTAAAATGTAGCCCTCCATTACTCACTCTGATACGACTGCATCCTTTGATGTTGTTATTCTTCTGAATGCAACATCGTACACACCAAAGGGATTTGCAAAATTTAATGGAGCACTTGTGGTTTCTTCTGCAGTTTCTGTTTCAAGCTTCTGCTGCTGCTAATTGTGTCGAGCTGGCTCTTGTGTGCTTCAGAAGTACCTCAGTCATTCTGGTGGTGAGCAGAAATGCCATCTGATCAGTGGGATCACATCCAATGCTCTAATCCTTTCACAGGATCAATTTGGGTACACTTTTACATCTCTCCTCTTTCCTTTCCCTTTTAAATTTAGCACCGAAGGTCTTGCTGCAAAATATGCTATAATTGTTTCACCTCTCATGTCCCTCCTTGAAGAACTATCGATGGTAAGGTTCCAATTGCCGGACCTTATTTGGGCGTGTCTGCAAGATTCTCTTGGTTTTATCTTTCCAGTGAAACAGCTAAGCTTTCGTGACTTTCAGGTATGACTGACTGAGAAATCCGCAAGCTTTGGTAGGAGCGCAGAAGGGAAGCTTGCGATCTAATTGGCATGTCTCGTTTCAAGTTTTTTGTAACCTTCGAGTAGGGCAACCTCGAGAAAGAGATATGTTCCAAGCATTGTAAAGCAAGAGCTGGAATTTTTTGTTGTTTCTTAGTATAAGTTTGCTCGGACTCCTGTGAAGCTGAGCTCCTAGCACGGTTCCAGCGTAGAATCAGCCGTTTTTGCACGGGAAAATAAGGAATTTGTAAACATGTAGAGTACCTTCAAAAGCTTATGCAGGGCAGAGCTCTGTCCTTTTGATCTAGCAGCTTTCGTGCCCTAGACCTATGTTGATCTCTGTACATGCTATGTCGGTACAATTCTGTTTCAGATCTTTGTTCATCTAATAGCTAGTGCATTTGTGGATGGATATGAAACCCTTTCCGACATTATCGGACTGTTTAGCATTCGTGTTTGGTCAGCATCGAGTAATACCGAGAAGTCAATCCTTCACTTAAAGCTGCCGGTATCGATGTCAGGGGGTAAATGTCCGTTTACATAAGTAAATCCTATATGATCTTCGCTCTTCAGGAACATTGAGGGTCTTCAGCTCTTAAATTCTTGCTGAATCACATCCATTCGGTAGCTCGAGGCAAGTTGAGCAAGCTGTAAGAAGACTGTGTCGAGACTTAATCTGGAACTGCTTTCGTAACGAGGAAAACTCTGCAAAAAGGCGACCAGATGAAATAAATCTACAATCGCGTGATTACGACTCTCTCATAAGTACTAACAATAATTTACGCATATCACAAGTAGATCTATCAAAATAGATTATAAACTCATTTCTTAACTCATATGTGACGTGTTGAGTTGTTAAATGGATTAGTCCTATTCAACAAATATATCATAAATAGTTATAAACATAATGTGTGCGTGTGCTTTTTTTTGTCGAAATAATATGTGTATTAAATAGATCGTAAATTGGTCATAAATGGACTTGCAACTTACTGAGACCCAATCCACATTTAAGACTCACTTTTCATTTTCTCTCGCTCTGACTCAATTGTGCGCTCATTCACTCCTAACTCTAACTTCAGTTTGTATATAAGTTTCCTAGATTTATTTAAATATAGAAGTGATTTACAAATATATATGTCAGGTCAGTACGAGTTGTGCATGGACTGGGTTGGGTATGAGTCACTAAATTTATATTGCATGAAAAATGGGTTAAATCGATCTATTGGGATCGGACTATTTTCGTTCCAACCAATCCATTTGAGGGATCTAATCACGAGTATCATTCTCAATCACCTTTCCGTGTTCATCTCAAAATGGGCGATTCAACCTACACAAACCCGTCAACCATTATTCCATAGAGTGAAACCACGTAAACGCAGACACAATCACACGATGAACTCATGACGGTAGTGACTGAAATGTCCATCTGCTACTTGTGCTGATTAAGCTTATTGACGTCACACTGCCAACCAAACAAGTACTCAAGCTTTAAATAACGCGCCGATGCGAATCGACATCACGGTCAATCATAATGAGGTTGAATGCGAACCGGAAGTCCTTGCAATGGGATCGGCACTGGGTTGAACTTGACCTTTTCGTCCGGGATTGCGTTGGTCCATCTGAAGTTGTTCACTAGGTGGTGGAGGAGGACGAGGATCTGAAGCTGAGCGTAGTCCTTGCCGAGACACATCCGAGGGCCGCCGCCGAACGGGACAAATGCGCAAGGGGTGGGCGACATGCTCCTCGCGAACCTGGCCGCATCAAATAGCTTCGGGCTCGGGAATATGGCGGGATCATTGTTCGTCGTGAGAGGACTCCACATCACCTGTGTAATGTAATTTGATCAAGCGAGCTTAATTGGACTAGTGTTTTTGCCAATGGATCACTACGCTTAATTAGCCTCATCACCACCCTAACATGGCGCAATCACCACAAACTCTTTTGGTACCTCTAATGTTGAAAATTATCCTTGAACCTATTATATGATATCAAATTAGTCCCAAATTTTTTAATTTTGCCAATTTAGTTCTAAACCTTTACGCAGATGAATTGTTTATGCCTAAACTTGTCATGTCAAGGATTATGCTATTTTTATTTTTATTTTTTAACTTTCATTGGCAAAGTATAGGACAAAGGTAATGGTTGCATGAACAATTCATTCATCTTTGACTACTAAACAACTAATCTTCTGTCGTGGAACATCTAATAAGATTGTTATCAAATTCCATTATTTTTTGTTAGACTGTTGTGAGGATCTTAGAAAGTACTTGAGAATCTAAATTTCAGAAGTACTTTGTGATTTAAATCGAACTAAAGCGCAAGAAGATGTTGCAATTTTCTTTTCTTAATTTTAAAATTCAAAGATATCAGCTTTTCTAGACAAAAGAACTCAATTACGAGAGTATGGATATATCATCAAGCATTACAACATCAACACAAATTAAGAAGATGCAATGCGATATCGATTTTGATACTCTGTGCTTGATAGAAGATATGTGTTCATCAATTTGTATGCCGTCTGTTTTTACAAGATAAATCCATTTTATTTTAAGAAGTAAATCTCTTTTATTCTCCCCAACATAATTTTTTTTAAAGATTAATTGAGTCAAAAGATTGAAAATCTCTTGTGAATTTGTGTAGAATATTATAAAAGAAATTGTGAAAAAATTATCAAAAAAGTACTAAATCTATTGCAATTTGTTAATTCAGTATTATATTTTTTAATTTATCGATTAAGTCCTAAACATTTTCACCATTTACCAATTTAATCATATTGGCTGAGACGCAGATGTGAGTTGTCCTATGCAACACCGCTGGCGCTGACGTGAATAATTTTTATAATACTTTAATATTTTAAATAATTCTTGTTTCTTTTTTCTTTTTATCTTTTTTGTTTCCCACCACTGGTCATCACCTGGCCTCAACTTCCACCAGCCTCAGGGGAGGGCCGCTCCTGCCGTCCCCTAGTGTGGGCAACCGCCTGAGAGGGCGTGGGTAGCCCTCACTTGGGCTGGCAAGGGCAACCATCACCCAATGTCGGAGGAGGGTCGAGGGAGGGTGAGGGCCGGACAGAAAGAAGGGAAAAAAAGGAAAACTTAATAAAGAAAAAAATCAATAGAAATTTTTTTAAAAAATTATTAGAATTTGTCCACATTAGCATCAGCGTTGCCACATAGCATAGCCACTAATTTTGGCTGATGGTATTGAATTGAAAAAATATGAAAACGTTTAAGACTTAATTGACAAGTTTAAAAGATTAGGACCGACTTGGCAAAAGTGTAAAAAATTTAGTATTTTCATTTTGTTGACAATTTTGCCAAAAAAAAAAACTGGTGTTCTTTTATGTACCTTCCATCCCTGGGGAATGGTATAACCACAGAAGGTGAAATCCTCCAAGGCAACTCTGAGACCTCCAAGAGCAGGTGGCACCAGCCTCATGACCTCTAAAACCACGCTCCATGAATTCGCATCTTCTCTGCATCTTCTCTCGTCAATCCCTCTCCCGCTGATTTCTTTTGCATGGCGATCTCTCTCTGCTCTGCTCGTACCAATTCCCAGAAGAAGACATTGCATACGATGCATGACACGAACCAGAAAGATTATTAAGGACAGCAAATGGAAAACCGTTTTTAAGGAGACTCACCAGCCAAAACTTTCTCGTAGACATGAGGCAGCTCTCCGATGAACTTGATCACCATCGTTATGGCGCAGCTCAAAGTGTCGTGGCTTGCGACCAGGAGCAGAAGCAGGTTGTTGACGATCTCCGCCTCGGTCAAGAACCGGCCGTTCTCGTCCGCGGTGACCATCAGGTAGGACAGCAGGTCCTGTGTCGGGGGACGCGGCCCCCTTCTCCAAGGCCGCCCTCCTCTCCTTGATGATCTCTTGGAGCATCTTCCTGATGGACCCCACTGCCCTCTTCGCGCCACGGAATCTCGTCCCTGGCAGGTCGAGAGGGATGCTAAAGACGCCTTCGAGGAAGGCGGCGAGGGGGCGGGGCGAGGCGCGCAATCTCTTGCGGGTCGCGGATGCTCAGGAAGAGCTGGCACGTGAGCTCGAAGATGTAGTGCTTGATGGTCGGGTACACAAGCACCTCTTCTTTGCCTTAATAATACCGAAGAATATCAAGACACAAAAAAAAACAAAAAAAAAGATAGTTGCACAAAATTTCCATGTTTCTGTTGTTCTGAGCCAGTAGATCATATAGTGTATAATACCTTCCCAATTAGCTTCGATATGATTGCAAGTGACTTCATTCATGATCATGGTGTACTTCGTGAGCGCTTCGTGGTTGAAAACGCTCTTCAGCAACCTCCTCATCACCTTTCCTTCGTCGCCAGCCAGAGTGATTACACATGAGCCGAGCAGCTTGACAGCCGAGCTCGGCCACGACACGGCCACCTTCCTGTTCTCATTGCCGAAGAGGAACTTGTTCCCCGCAGCGCCGCCAAACACAGCAGTTGGATTGCCGAAGAGGGACGTGGCGAAGACACACCGCCCGTGCTTATCGGCTCGCTCGTCCAGGAAGCTCCCAGGCCT
Organism: Psidium friedrichsthalianum; assembly: GCA_019149425.1. Lineage (NCBI taxonomy): Eukaryota > Viridiplantae > Streptophyta > Magnoliopsida > Myrtales > Myrtaceae > Psidium > Psidium friedrichsthalianum. Next base: position 10,723 of record JAGVVM010002438.1, read on the forward strand.
CCCTTCCCGCATGCTCGGAGCAGCTCCAGGGTTTCCCCTAGGACAGGCCATCCAAATTGGCCTGGAGGAGTGCTGCGGGGAGATGATTTTCTGGGAACTCTCTTGTTGGCGATGGAGAGGAAAAGGGCCAACGTGGGGAGGGCAATGAGGGAGAGCGAGCAAGTATGGAGAGCGGTGGGGTGAGTCCATGATGAGGATGTTCAAATGAGTTGCGCACAAGCGCCTCTTCTTATAATGTGGAAAACCCTATTAATTAGATCTACCTCCTACCTAACTTATGTTGACTATAAGGGCCAAACATAGTATTAGTACGATGCTAATGTCGTGCAAAAAAGGCTGCCGTTGAGTTAGCAGTGAGCAATTCTTTCTAAATCGTCCTGCAAATAGACACGGACTGTTATTTGATGACTAGCCCATTAACAATAAATGGATTTGTTTAGTCAGAATTCACAATGGAAAGACATTCTTCTATTTTATTAGAGGAGACAAGTTTTGTGGCGATTCCAAAAATGAAATATCACGAGTACACAAGATAATCGACAACTTCACTTCGAACGGAATCGCAGTACACAAGTTTTTACTGGAATTCAGTCGATTACAAAGCTTAAGAACATAAGGATTCAACGCTGTAATTTAATCGATGATCTGGATTTGAAAGTTACGGTTAAGAAACAGACGGGAATTTAATAGACGACAAGCATATGAACCAACTACAGTGCATGAAATAAAAGATAACATATTTGTTTCTGTTTATGCACGGGGAGACACAGTGGACAGACGGTGGTATTTATAGTGCTCACGACATAACCGCCTGAGAGCGATTCTTCTGCAGGTTCAGCCATGTTTCCATATCTTTGAGGATTTTTGTCAGTTGCTCCTTTAAAATCGCGCCTTGATCTCACGCAGATGTCGGCTACTGAGTTGACTTCATTCTTCGTCCACGATTTGCCGGATTTCATCGCTCTATCGACCGATGATTTCAAATTTGAACATTGTAACTGAGCCTTGGCGACTTCTAGACATCCAATCATCACTGGGCGTCTCAATCGGTAGCCTATCGATCTCTTTAACCGGTATCCTTGCCAACTCACTTTACCATGAAATTTCATTTTGTTTGAAAGTTATGTTTAGAGAGGAGAATCAATCATCGACATTACACTATCGGGTATCGATGGCTGATTCATAGTCTTCAATGTATATTGACATCGACAACTCTTACAATCACCAGCAGTGGCTCACATGCCTGGTGTTGATAACCAATTATCCTCTGGTCATGTGCTTTTACTCTTGAAATGTACGTGAGTTACGTTAGATCGGAAAATTGATATAATCTTGAGCAATTAATATATCACGGTTGGCTCATAACTTATTAGCTTAAGTTTTTAAGTGAAAGTGGATCTAATTAGATATGTTGACGGGCTCGGACTTAAACTCTCCGAATGAAGATACCGAATTTTTACTGCGCACTCCCAACACCTATTCATGTCGACTACCCGGTTAATTTTTAGTGCAAACAGGATCAAAATCAATAAAACATAAAAAAAATAAGAACCTACGTCGAAACTAAGGTGCATGGTAGCTATATAAGCTGGTCGGTCCAATATGATATTATTGAAGCTCCAGACATCGTAATGTCGCAAGCTATAAGGATTCAGTACAACTAAAGGAGGCGGCGGGAGTCCAAGGGCATCTTGGTCAGGTCCGGATCTGTTCGGTGAGATGGTGAGGGGACAAAGAGTGTTCTTTTTAGATTGGGTGGAATTTGGACAAGTGGCGCTAATCCAGGTGGACATAAAACAGTACATGGTCATAGGTTGGATTTGTGCCAACGACCCTGCCTCACATGGAATGAATTTCATCGTAGAGGATTTCGGAAGATGTGGTCTGCCTCCCCTACGCGAGTTGGTCGGGAGCTAATATCCCTCTTCTGATGTTGATGATGTTACGGCAAAACGAAACGAGCTGTTGCGCTAATGTGATTTGTATGGTTTCATCAAACGATTGGATGCCCGAGTTAAATTAGGTATGATACACTAAGGAGGATGATGGTGAAATCTGCAGTACTCTCATTGGGAATGATCTATTGAGAAAAAGGCATGCCTAGTGCTGTGGCCATTCGATTGCCAGACTTGTCTTTGACTAGGGAAATTTCAACCTGTGAGATACGATTGGTGGAAGAAAAAGTGTGCTCTTATACAATAAAGACAAGCTTATGCCTTGCTTCCTCAATCGGAGAAATTATCCAAAAAATGTTAAACCTACGACACTTTTGTTAATTTAGTCCTAATCTTTTAATTTTATCAATTGAGTCCTAAACCTTTTTCACATTTTCCAATTGAATCAATTAGGTCAATTTGGCCGAAAATGACTAATGTGAATGGCGACCGTCCTATGTGGTACAGCTAACGCTGACGTGAACAATTTTTATAATACTTTAATTTTTTTTAGTTTTGTATTCATTTTTCTTTTTCCCTCTTTCCCTCCGCCGGCCAAATCCGAGCATCATCATTGGTCAGCGAGGGTGGCCATCGTTAGGCTAGCGAGGGCTACCCTTGCCCAATCGCTTGCCCTCCGCTGGCCATCAAGAGTCCCAACGATGGAGGATGGAGAGACAATGAAAAATCAAAAAAGAAAAAAAAAGTAAATAAGGAATACAAAAGAAAATTTTAAAAATGAAAAATAATAAAATTTTAAATTTTAAAAATTTAAAAATATTTATAATATTATTCATTTTTTCCACATCAGTGCCGATCATACCATGTAAAACAGCCGGTATCCACGTCTACAATTTTCGATCAATTTGACCGTATGGACTCAATTAACAAAATATAAAAATATTTAGGACTTAATTGACAAAATTAAGAGGTTTAGAACTGAATTAGCAAAAGTTAAATAATTTTCCTTATTTTCAACGTATATTCCATCTACTTCCCCCTTCTATAGGCTGGCTTTCCTTAAGTGAGAGAGCACGACAGTGATAACTATGTTTCCAGGTGATTTAGTAAATGTTGTAGCTTAATTGCTTCTTTTGTACTAATTTGGGAAATGTTTCCTTAGACGGTACAATATCAACTGTAAGTCCACATATCATTATTCCGTGTTTTTCATAAAGAATTCATTGTTGGGCGATTGTGTTATCAGAAATAACTATCAGACTATTAGGCTAGAAGCTTCCTATTAATTTCTAGTATCTGATTAAATAAGAGTTCGATCTGAAAATTTTATAAGCTATTGATTTTTGCTTTCCTCTCCAGAATTATCTATTTTATTCTCAGCATGGCGAGCTTAATCGATAGGAACAATTAGACGAGAGCTTTGGGAAACGTAAGACATATAAAAAAGATGACCAAGTACCACATCAAGCGTTCAAACAGGCATTCGCAGGAAGGCGAAAAACACGCAGATAGCTTATTGATGATCAAGTACCACATCAAGCAGGTAATCTCCATGGATGACAGAAGAAGCTAATCGGGAGGTCGAAGGCGGATGGGAAGTCCTTCAACCGGCATAGCTATGAGTTCGTAGATTATTTTCTCACCGGGGTTGACTTGACTCCACCAAAATCCATTGACGAGATTGTGCAGGAACATGAGCAGCTCCACTCTCGCGAACTCGAGCCCTAGACAATCCTCGGTGTGAGATTTTTATAGGACCACTGCCAGCTATTTTAAAAGCTTAAGCTATTGAATGAATGCCTGATTTAATATTTAATTATTCTAACACTTGGCCTACCTCCAAACGGGAGTACGAATATGGAGCCGGTCCAGATCCCTTGGACCTCGACTCGTCGAAGGTCGGCGCTCTAGGGTGGTAGTCCAGGTCTCTGTGTGCTGTGCATGCGCTCCGGTGTAAATATGCACGACAGAACAACAAATAAACGAGTAAGCCCGCCATTACTGCCTAACTCTTCTAGGACAATGAACGATGATGTGTTCTTGGAGGATGAACGCATGCCTTTTACCTTCCGGCCTTTGGGAATGGTGTATCCTTCGTACGTGAAATCGACCAGGGCGTCGCGGAAAGAGCTGAAGACCGGCGCGGTCATCCTCGTGACTTCCGAGATGACGTTCCACGAGTATCTCATCCTCTGCAAATCCCCCCCTGAAGAAGCTCTCCTCCCCCCTTCGATGCCGCGATTGCCCTTTGCTCTGGCGAATGCAAATGTTAAATATGTGCATGGAGGCCAATGGAAGTGCAACGATGACTGGGAAAATCGGGGACAGAGAGGGGGCTAACCGGCAACGACCTTCTCAAGTACATGAGGCAGTTCGCTCACGTACTCGATGATCAACACCAGAGTCGAACTGGAAGTATCGTGGCCAGCGAATAGGAGGTGCTGCATGTTGTTTACGAACTCCGTCTCGGGCATGAGCTTTCCGTTCTCCTCCCCTTTCGCGAACAGGTGCGTCACGACGTCCTGGGAGGGGGACGCCATCCTCTTCTCCAGCTCCGCCTGAGGCTACTTCACTGACGCCCAGAGCTCCTTCCTGATGGAATCCGCCGCTTTCTTCGACCAGTGAAAGTTTGTGCCGGGGACGTTGAGGGGAGGTCAACGAGTCCCTTTAGGAACACGTGCAAGTGGTCGGCGAGCCTCGAGATAAGCTGCGGCTCTGCGATGCTCATGAACAACCGGCACGCGAGATCGAAGGTGTGCTGCTTAAGGGTGGAGTAGGCCTCCAGCTGATCTTTGCCTTGACATATATAAGCGATAAATTTAGATTGTTGATGAATTAGACGTTCGGAAATTGCTCAAGCATATGTCCAGAGATGCATATCTTAATATCAAGTTCCATTTATAAAATATTGGGTGAGCCTAACGTGCCACGTGGGCTATAAAGCACTCCATTAATTGGCTACCACATGTCCAAGGGGAGCCGATGGTATCCAATGCGGAAATGCCACGTTCCAACACAAAATTTGTAAGCAATAGATTCTCTCTCTCTCTCTCTCTCTCTCTCTCTCTCTCTCTCTCTCTCTCTCTCTCTCTCTCTCTCTCTCTCTCGGATAAACAAGCAGAGTTTTAATTCAGCTACTTTTTCACATCTTCATTTGAGAAACTCATTTTAATAGATCTAGTCAAACGAAGTTTAGGGAGCACAGTAGGATCCGTTGTGAAATCAGAAAAGATTGATCAGCCACATACCTTCCCAGTGAGTCCTAAGATGGTCCTTGGTCACCTCATCGACGACCCCGACGCTCCTCATGAGCCCTTCCAAGCTGAAGAAGCTCATGAGCATCTTCCCGTTCGACCTCGCCTCGTTGCCGGCCTTGGAGACGAGGCACCTCCCCATCGGCTTCCTGACCGAGCTTGGCCACCATAGCGCCACCTTCTTGCCCTCGTTCGAGAACAGGAACTTGTTCCCTGCCGGCCCGCAAAGGACGGCCATCGGCTCCCCGAACGCTGAGGTCCTGAACACGGGGGAGATGTACTTGCTCATCCGGTCCAAGATGAACTTCTCCGGGCGCCCTCCGCGTTGGCAGCAGGGGAACTCGAGGTTCTTGCCGATGACCAGCCATCCTAAGCTCCCCGGCTGGAGGTTCGGGTGGGCGGCTTTGGGTTTGAGTAGCTTGATGAAGGCGAGGAGGAGGAGGAGGAGGAGGAGAGCCAAGACCGGGACTAGGGTCGAGGCTTGCATGGCTTTTCAAGAGTCTGCTTCAATAAGGAACGAGTGAGAGCAATGTCTTTGAGAGGAAATGTCAATCGAGTGACCGCACTGATGAATATTTATAATGTATGAAAGCGGACTCCACGCGTTTCCCGCCTTTTGATGCCGCAATTATTGAAGGTCATTATCTTTTCCATAAAATATTATATTTGTAGATAAGATTGGGCTTTACAATTTTGGTGTCTAAAGACGGCCACTACAACTTGACCTTTTAACTTTCGGTAGCAAAAGTTGATAGTTTATTTTAGGGTTAACGTAACCAAAAATTTCACACTAATATTTTTATGATAAATATATTTTAAATTAATTTTTTTTATCATGAAAAATTACAAATTGATATTAGATTAAGAGATTTTAATTTCAAAATTTTCAGGCCTCATCATTTATCTTTTCAATTAAATATAATATGTAGTCGTGATCTCGCAAAATATCGCAAGAGAGAATTCTCAAGATCTTAGCGTGACGTCGTCATATCTAAGCGTGAGATGCAATCTCATCACGAGAATTGGGCAAAGTGTAGCATTAATCTCTTCTATCCTTTTATCCCACTTTCATGGCGGGTGGGGAGTAAGATTGCATAGAGCGTCCGTCGTAATCTACTACAAACTCGAGGACTCTTGGCCCCCGACGATGCGAGCAACATTGGAATAGACTAAGATCTTGATCAAGAGCACGAGAGTCCGCGTCGAAAACCGCGAGGTCGAAGGCGGATGGGTAGTCCTTGTACAGGCGTGGGCATGGGATCGTAGATGATCTTCTCGTGAGGGATCACCAGGTCCCAGTCGAACCCGTTCACCAGATTGTGCAGGAACACGAGCATCTCCACCCTCGCGAACTCCTTCCCCAAGCACATTCTCGGCCCGCCTCCGAAGGGGACATACGAATACGGCGCAGGCCCCGACCCGTCGAATCTCGACGCGTCGAAGCTCGCAGCCCTCGGGTGGAAGTTTGGGTCCTCGTGCGTTAGAGCAGCACTCCAAAACAACTGCACAGGTGAAAAGATCACGGAGGCGGTTCAGAAACGATTGCGCACGGTCCTCTCAGGCGCGAACTCGAATCAGTTCCCGACCACCCGATTGTTCCGATCTTCGACATAAACCGAAATGGAAATGCGACAACCTCGATCATTTAATTACCTTCCAACCCTTAGGGATGGTGTACCCTTCGTACGTGAAATCGACCAGGGCCTCGCGAAAAGTGCCAGTAACCGGCGGGGTCATTCTCATGACTTCACATATGACATTCCAGGAATATTTCATTCTCTGCAAATCGTCCCATTGAAGCAACTCTCCTGGAGCTTTGATGCTGCGATTTCCCGTTGCTCTGGCGTCACAGACGTTGCAAATTTGAGTCATTAATGAAGCTCGTGAGTTCTTTATACATCGATACGCAAAAGAAGCAGATTGAACAAAGTATGTGATTACCTGCAAGAATTTTGTCAAGGACGTGGGGGAGTTCAGTCAGGTACTTGAGGAGCAACATGAGAGTGGAGCTAGAAGTGTCGTGCCCCGCGAACAGGAGGTCCAGCATGTTATTTATGATCTCCGCCTCCGGCATGAGCTTCCCGTTCTCGTCCCCGTTGGCCAGCAGGTGGGACATTATGTCTTGAGACGGGCGAGCCAACTCCTTCTCCAGTTCCTCTCTTCTCCGCCTCACCAGCGCCCGGAGCTCCTTTCGGATGGAGTCCGTGGCCCTCCTCGCGCGGTGAAATCTCGTGCCCGGGAAGTTGAGTGGGAGCGAGATCACTCCCTTGAGGAACACCCGGAAGTGATTGGCGAGCCTGGCGACGACCTGCGGGTCCGTGATGCTCATGAACAACCGGCACGCGAGCTCGAAAGTGTACAGCTTTAGGGTGGGGTACGCCTCCACCTGATCTTTGTCTTCCCAATGGGCCACAAGTTCAAGCCATGAAGAAATTACTTAGAACCACGCAATTCTCTATCTCAGAAATTGAAGTGGAAAGAGAACTTCTAGGAACAGAAGTTGCCAATTCAAGGTACTTTTTTTTTTCAAGGTCAAAATAATATTTCATTCACTTTTTTATCGAAATACAAAAAAAAATATTTCAATTTAAATAACACAATTTTAAATTAAGACAAATCACAAATAACTTCAAAATAAAACAAACTCTAACTAACAAGAGGGATCATCATAATCGGATAACAAGTCGCATGTTCAAAGAGCACACTTCAAGAGCACACCCAATTCATAATACTCGTGACGTCGAATCTTGTCTCGCGTTTAGGTTGAGGTGACGAGACATTAATCAATTCACAAATTAAATAAATTGCTCAAAAGCAGCACTAATGTCAACTCGATCCATCGAATTGCTAAAGTGGCGCTTTATACCATTGTGACAACAAATCAAACCCTCGTTATCCGTAATGATGATGTGGCGATATGCCATTATTGTGGAGCTTGAGGTTGGTAAATGAGTGACTTGAAGAGTTATCGTATGAATCACGTAAACCAAATATCGTATGAACGATCGATTATGTAATTCTCGTCGTAGGATTCATAATCAATAGTTGAGATAGACTTGTTTACGTGAACGGGATTTTGTAAGTAATTTTGGAGTTTGATGTTCCTTAACCATTTAAAAGGGATATTCCAATTCTTATACATTTCCTATGATGTCCTTACAACATTTTTCTTCATCAGGGATTTTCTTAAACTATTAGAAGGCATCCACTATATCATAATTATATTACCAAAGGAAGTCTTAAACCTATAGTAAATATGGCAATTCAGTTTTTTTTTTTTTTGCCAATTAAGTTATAAATCTTTTGTATTTATGTCCATTTAATCTATCTGATTTGGCTGAAAATCGTTGATATGAACGTCACTCAATTTTCTTTTCTTTTCTTTTTTCCTTGCGGCCAGCAAGGGCCCAACAAGACAAAGCAAAGGAAAGGAAAAAGAAAAGAAAAATATTTTAAAAATCATTAAAAAAATATTAAAATACTATGCACATCAGCACCAGTCGTGCCCCTTAGGACGATCAGTATCCATGACAGAGATTTTCCTATAAAATTGATCAAATAAACTGAATTGACATATATGCAAAATATAAAAGGTTTATTATTGAATTGATATAATTGCAATAGATTTAAGACTTCTTTTGGTAATTTTCCCCTCTTCAAACTGGTAATTCTATGAAAAAAATTGTATGACCTAGCACGTTTAAATCCTTATTAAATAACTGATTAAGAAAATTATTATAGTTTGGAAGGTAGAGACTGGATGAGGGCGCTCTTGAATGTCAATCAGAAGATCTCTTTCAAAAGCGAATGGCGACAACATCTTTATTACTAACACTATCCATGTGCTAGTGGGTTCTATTATTCCTTTTCGGAATCCGAAAAAAAATCTTAGAGAACTTCTTGAATATTCTGTTTAATTAATTATTTCTTTAGAATACTTAAAGAAAATTAATCGATTCATTTATTAATGCACTGTATGCCATGCTCTCCTTGTCCATGGATTTGATTCTTCGGATGGGTACAGCTATTCATAGTGAAAAATAATTCGAAGAAATTTAGGAATTCAAAGCATAATATTTGGAATTGTCTTTTGATTATTTTCGATTGATTGGAAGCAAAGAAAATAGTGGGAAGATATGTCTCAATCACGATAATTTGAAGATGACAACAGTGTGAATACCACAAATGTCTGCCAGATACTCGACAACTTTGCAAAAATTTCCAAGTTCAGCACTAGGACGAAAGCTTTTTGTCGTACTCATGAAATTCAATTTCAGATAAAGTAAACCATCTTTCTGAAGTGAATCTATCAAAATAAGAAGAATTACAAAAAGAATTACGATCCGTATCTGTAAAATATAATAAATGACTGCACTTTTGGGAATGTAGAACCGAATGGGAACTAATAAAGCATGCGTTTGTTTGAATGAAAATTGAATTTGGGATATTTTTTCGGACTTTCTAGTATTTAAATGACGGGAAACTAATCAATTTACATTTTTTTTGTTTTTCATGGATTGAAAAAAAATACTTAGATTTGAGGAAAACGGCTTTACCTTTTAGCAAGAAGAAGATCTCTTTCCTTAAACTACCAAACAAATGAAAACTAACAATCTTTCTTGAAAATGATGTCCATGAAAAATATTTTCCTTTATCATGAAGTTTTAAGTGAAACAAATGAACTCCAAGTATATTCTAGAGATGATAAATGAGATTTATGACAAGAAGAACAAATGAGACCTATCGAACGAAAAAAAATTGAGGAGAGATGGAGAGCCAAGAAATTAGCAAATAGGAAAAGTAGGGGAAATGATTTCATTCATGCTTCAAGAGAAAGTTGCTTTCTCTAATTTAAACTAGTTCTTTCAATCCATGGAAAATGTTTTTTTGACAATTAAGCAATTTTCCGCCATCAAAACCCTAGAAAATATGAAAAGAAATTCTCAAAATTGATTTTTTTATCAAATAAACTAACTCTTAGGATGCGTTTGTTTCAGTGAAGTTTCTTTTTTAGAATTAGTTTTCCGGACTTTCACTAATTTGATTCCCTGACAATGACTCAGAAAACACTTTCTATTTAATCAAAAATTCATGCAAAAACTTAGGAAAGTGAATTAGTAAACCTAAAGAGTTGGAAAAAAATTTCGAAATTGTTCACCTCGAACTTCTTAATATTTTTTTATTATATTTTACGTATTTTCTATTTTGCATTATTTTTTATTTTTTATTTATTTTTCTTCTTCCTCCATTAGTCTCCGGGCCTCGGTAACGGCCAACGACCAGCCATAGATGTGGGCCTACGAGCTCGAGACTTGCCAGATTCCAGCGAGCTCTAGGCCCCCCAGTTCCCGGCGAGCTTGAGCTTGCTCATAGCCATGCCAACCGGTCATGGTAAAGGCAAAAAAAATAAATAAATGAAATAATTTTTCGAAAGAGATACAAACACCAGAAAGCATATTTCGGTCATATATAACCAAAAATAAGAAAACAAATCATTTTTCTGATTTTTTGGAAGGTATTTTCCTTTTTTATGGAGTTTTTCCTCAACCAAACGCACCGTTAATTGTTCTTTCAATTCTAGGATAGTCGCTAGGGTTCGTCTAGAAGCAAAACGACCATGTTAAACCAAATCAGGTGGAGCCCAAAACGAAATCTCCAAGCATAAGGATTTGGAGGATTCCTTAAGGAAAATTAAAGCACATGCCAACAGACCTTGCCATTGAGTCCTGAGATGGTGCTGAGTCACCTCATCCATGGTGGCCACGAACCTCATCAACACCTCAGGATTGAAGAAGCTCATGAGCATCTTCCTGTCGGACCTCCCTTCATCGCCAACTTTGGTTATGAGGCTCGTCCCAATGAGCCTCCGCACCGAGCTCGGCCACCACAGCGCCACCTTCTTGCCCTCGTTCGAGAACAAGAACTTGTTACCTGCCGGCCCGCACAGAACCACCATCTGCTCGCCGAACAGCGAGGTCTTGAAGACGGGGGAGCCATACTTGACGATCCGGTCCCGGATGAACTTGCCCTGGTTCCCGCCCCGGTTGGCCCGGAAGAACTCGAGGCTCTCGCCGAGGACCGGCCATCCGAGGCTGCCCGGGGGGAGGTTGGGGCTGGAGGTTTTGGCTTTGAGTTTGGTGCGGATGAAGATGAAGGCAAGGAGGAGGAGGAGAGCTACGGCTGGGCCTAGAATTGTGAGTTGCATGGTGTGGGCACAAAGCTTTCAGGGAATGGCCAGAGAGACACATTTAAGGATGGATCTGCCTCTTCCTTTCAGTTGCTGGCCACGTAGCAAATCTTAGTTTCGTAGATGCTTTTGGGAGTCACAGATTAGGGGTAATCGATTTCAGGACGAGTGATTTCTAACCGAAATCAAGAATCGTCCGCTAGAGACTGGTTCTGCAAATTACGAACCGTGATCCACCCGTTCGTTTCATAAATCCATCCGAGAACCGAAACACTAGTCCGGTCCTGTTCCCTAGCAATTGGAGGAGGGCTCAACTTGGGACTTTGACAGTACATTCCCCACGTTTACATTCACTATTTTTTTCACATAAAAAATTTAAGGACAATAAATTTGTAGGCAATAGTATTATTGTCAGCAATAGAGTAGAGTATCATGGGAAATGCAATAATAGTTTATCAACTAATTAATGCAGGTTTTCAAATGCATTCATAATATACAACACATATCACATATGAAAATAAGATGAGTGTGGATTCTAGACTTTTGAGGAAGATGACTTCAATTAAAAAAATATATACACATTTATATTATATAAAGGACCGATTCGATTGCGCCGGTTGAATGGTTCCTACCTGAAATCGTGAACCGAACAAGTACCTGTTGGTTCTAAAAAATTGAAACTGGGAACTGGACCGGTACTAGCAGGTTCCATCCAAAATCAACCAGTTAAGTACAGTCTGGTTTGATTCGAGGGGATCATGATTTTTTTTTCTCACCCGTAGTCAAAGGTGGAAAACTTGACTCGAGTGGTTTCCACGTATTGAGAAAATTACTTGGGTCACGTGAACATCTCCAGGCTAGATATGAACAAAGGGCATGCCGAATTGAAGATAGGACCCCCGACCCAAAAAAAACAAAAAAAAAAAAGAAAAGAAAATTTACTAGACCCTCCCATGATCTCAAAAACCTGGATTTTTTTTTTAAAATTAAGTGATTCAACTTATGCGGCCTCAAGAAGGAAATTACTTGATTTAACTCGCCTGATTTGCGATTCGGGTTTGATTAGCTCGCAGCCAGGCACTAGAAATAAAGTAATCGAGTCCGTTGCCTCGAGGTGAGACACCAATGTGCTAAGTTCAGTTGGGCAGCAATATGCATATGTATTGCTTAGAAGTAGCAAATTATGTAATGGAAGAAACTAAGAGTGTGTTCAACGACGATTTTGATTCTCTGATTCTGCTTTTTAGAATAAAAAAAGATAAGAAACATGTTTGGTAATGTAAATGATTCTGATTCTGTTCCCCGAAACGGTTTTAGAGCAAAAAAAAAAGAATTAAAAAACATTGATTCTAAAAAAATTATTTTCGAGAATCACAAAAAAGAGCAAAGTTTCGGTTCTTTTTAAAAAAAAATTAAATGGACTTTTGAACTTTAAAAAAATTAAAACTATATTTGAAAATTTACTAACAACTGATCTTTTAAATACAATTTTTTTAACATTAAATTTAAAAGTATGCTTTAAAATTTAACCCAAAAAAATTTAAAATTAAAAAAAAATTGCAAAAAAGGGAAATTAAAAAGTTTAAAAACATTTTTTAAAAATTAAAAAAGATGAAAAAATTAAAAAATAATTATCGCCACCTGGTTGTTCCGAGGACATAAATTTTGTGTAGTACCAAAATGCATTTTTGTTCAGGAACAAAAATCTTGTGCAATTACCAAATGCATTCTGATTCTCTTAAAATCATCTAAAAACAGAATCAGAAAATATGATTCTAATTAGAATTATTTTTCTAGATCCGAATCGTTGCCAAACAAGTCCTAAGTCTGATGTTTCCACTTTCTCGGTGAAAATTTGTGTGGTCTCATTTGCTCGTTGCAGGGATAAAAAGAACACCAAGGCGAACCCCTGCATCATAATCTTGAAAACGTAACATTTACCGGACAGAGGCGAAACGAGGAAACATTGTCAGATTCTCAGATCAAGGAAAGGTGAACTTCAATGGTATGATACCTTGTCTTGTATGTGTTTTTTAGCTGGCTTCAAACGATACTTTAGATGAACTTTAGCGGATCGAGTGCCTAGATCTGTGAGGCTTCCGATAATGAGGTTTTGAATCCAGAGCTGGAAATGCTGCATTTGATGGAGGTACTCGATCAGGAATTCGATACTGACGCAGAGAACTGTCTAGCTCGCCGATGCGGGTGGACTCAATGTGGAGACGGGAAGCGCAAAATTGTTCTTTCATCCCTCCAGTCTGATCAAAGAATGATACAGACGCAGCCTCTGTTTGTCTCTGCATCGTTGTAGTTCTCGTACATTTCACTGCGCGAGGAAAAAGAAAATGTATGAACAATCAAGTTTGATGCACTTCCCTGGAAATAACACACACTGAGACTCTTAAGTAGAATTGGCAATGCAGATTGCAGAGTGTGAGACAGTTAAAAGAAAAACTATTCTCGTGTCGCTCCCGCTCTATTCTCGTGTAGAATTGACAATGCAGATTGCTGCTAAATAAGACCTATTCTCGTGTCGCTCTCGCCCTCTCCTCTTTTCCTAGATAAGAGGGCTTTCTCTTGGCACTCGAGCAAGTTGCTGCGATCAATTTCTTCCAAGAGCACAACAGAAAATGGTCCTCGAGCCCGTATGAGTCAGGTAACGCTTTCTGAGCTACAGTTACTAGAACTAGGATTCATCATGCTATGTTAGAAAAGGACCATTTTCAGAAACAAATTTAAGCAGTTCAAGGCCTATCTCTATGATTAACTTAGTATTTGCTCGCTTATCCTCTCAGGAAGTCCCAATTTAGGAAATCGAATTGGAACTGCTGTTCATCCTCCGCGCAATGATCCCATTTTTCTCGACTAACTGTGTCAATTTAAATAACCAATGATCTCTCTCGCAACTCTTCCTCCCTCAGACAACAACTGTACCTCGTCACAGAAACTCCAATCAATAGTACCTGATGACAACTCTAATGTTTCCTGTTGGGAATGTCCTCACATTCTAGTAAACAAACATGAGAATGCTCTAGAGAAAGTGAGATCCCTCTCGGTTTATGTACAATATGTCACAGAGTCTATCGAATTATCCTGGAGAACAGAGTGAAAATTAACCACTCACATCTATCACATCTTCAATAAACGATCAGGAAGGCAAAAGTGCAAACCTTGACTCAAATTCTCTGACCTCAGCAAGTTCTTTCCCCACGAAATCCATCCATTGGACTTGCTTTTTCCTCGACTCTTTGGTCTCCAAAGTCGCCTTCCTGAGACTACTCTTGACGCAATTACCAACTTCATGTTGTTGATGTCGCTGCTGCTGCTGCTGCTGCGCCGCTTCTCAAGCTCAACTATGCCATCATCCTTGACCTCATTAGTCTGAGCAGACAACTGATGAGAAGCATCAGGGACAGAGACAACTGTGGAAGGAGGGACATGAGGGGCACTTTCCAATTTCAGTGGTCCGGGTGTGTAAATATGAGGAGCAGGTTTGCAGAAGCAGATGAAAGGGCAATGTAATTTGCAAAACAAAAACCTCATCAAAAAAAGCCAGAAAATCACTACTCTGCTAATCAAAAACATGTGTCAACCCATATTACTTCTGCACGAGTAAAGAAGAGGAAAAAGAACGTTGGAGGAGGAACTGAAAATCTGTGGAATTTCAAGACTTGAGCAAGTGAGGGGGAGAGAAGCTAAGAAGCAGAGCATTCGTTGAATGCAAGTTGCCCGGAAGACCAAAATTGGGCGATCATCACCAAAAGCAAAACCAAGATCAAAGGAGAAAAAAGAGAGCTTTCATTTTCCAAGGAAAATGAAATCAGACGGTTGTTCTCCTGCTGAACATCCTTAATTTTGTAGGACTCCCAGTGCCCTGCTCTGATCTACAATGGTGGAAACTTTGGAGGCAACCGGTTTAACCCTGTGGAAGATAACAATGCTACCCTCTTTGTTTGTATACTCCACTCCAGCATCAAAGCTGAAACTGGAAGAAACCCATCTCCAACCCGGAAGTGGCGAGATCAAGAAAGAACAAAAAGAAGGAAACTACAGCTGGGAAGTCGGCCGAGAGAGAGATGGGACAATGGACGATCAGGAAGGAAAAGAACAAGACAACTGTCCGCAATTGGATGATGCGGACTGTCAATACCTCCCCAGAAGAAATACTAACACAGTAAAGATTGCCATTCCCTTGCTTTGCCGACGACAACTTTTGGATTAAAAAGTTGCTTTTCTGGAAAAGAAAAATTTTACCAACCAACGCGCAGTGGCATCATTTCTTCAGGTGTGGGTTTCTAGGACGTTTTCCTCATGATATCCACGTTACCACGAAGAAGAGAGAGGAGAGAGGAAGGGCATTCTTGTTCTTGAACCCAGCAGCATTTGCCACTTGCCGATGCCAGTGGATCCTGCAAATGTCTCATGAATCATAATCATTCTCTAAAAATGTTTCATTTTTCGTCTGCCTTCAATAACTGAAATTGCATAAGCGGCAGTACAAACATTCGGTCACACATTGGTGTCACTCATTTTGATGTTTCCTAACTCCAAGTCCTTATTTGAAATTTCCAATTTCTTCTAAATTAAAGACAAAAAGCTGTACTCTTTCCTTCGGGGCCCGATTGGGCTTGGACGGTTGATGGGACTTGCTTATTTCAGGGTCCTAAATTTATTACAATTTTACTTATCTCAGATCCCAACACCCTCGCCTCGCCGGCCCTAAGTGCAGAAAATAAAAATAAAAAAAATGGTCACGTCGGCGCTAACCATGCCACGTAAGATGATCAGCATTTACGTCAGCAGCTTTCGGTTGACTAAATTGGGATAAATACAAAAGATTTAGGACTGAATCAACAAAAAAAAAATTAAACTGAACTTGTACATGCAATAAATTTAGGATTTTTTTTTTTTTGTTAATTCTCCGGCTTACCTCGATATATTGGTTTTCGGAGCTTGATTTGTGGGCCACGTGAAGCGTCGCCCAGGATGCAAAAAAAGGCATATGGCAAAAGCCATCTTTATGGGAATGATTAGACATCAAGGCTTTCCGACTTTGCCTAATGTCTCCCATTTGTGCTTTATACATCATAATGGTCTTGGAATATCCGGTCTCGGATTGGTGGGGTGGGCTTTTATTAGGGAGATTTGGGCCAAAGCAATCTAAAAGTCCACTTCAAGACAAAGAAAGATGTGATTATCTAAGGCCTTCTTCCTAATGCAAGTTTCGTTATCTTCGTGTTTAATTCATTATTCCTCGTGCGAGCTGCCCTAGCCCCCCCAAAAATAGAAGGTGGGAGGACATAATGATAACCCCATTTTTCCATCTATTTTTCTTCCATTTATTCTCCAATAGTGGACCCTAAAGAAATGTGATTGCAACCACTACTTAATTTTTCCATGATTTTTGCGTTTGGGGTAGAATTCAGCAGTAGCTAAAAAGGCAAATTTGATGTTGTATAACCTAGTTTTTTTTTGTTTTCCCACTCTATTGAAGAAGATCGAAAAGGGTACGTGATCTTTAATTATTTCGAGCATCCTAATTAAAATGAAATAGAAAAAATTGCACGATTATTTCGTCGCCACCGGTAAAGAGGGTTTTGGATTCCCACCTCGGAATTTTACCATATTTAGTAACATAAACGCTGACCTCGAAATTGAACGTCTAAACTAGGTAGGACATCAAACGAAGTGAGGTAGGCGACACTTTGAAAATCGGAGACCACATCGTTGTCAAAACCAGTAAAGGACCAAACTTCGTGCAATGGAAATTGGTGGAAAAAAAAGTGAGGGGCAGGCTTTATTAAATTCCCTTTTTTCGATGGATGTAGGGGACATCCGCATGCTCCGTTGTACCCACATGCAGGAACAACCAAGGCTCTTTTGCTAATTTCTCCAAAAGATGTTTACAGCATGCAATGAACTTTTTTTTTGTCGTAGTTTAGAATTTACTCAAAAAGAAAGAACTCTCCGGACCGAGGAGGAGTCGCGACTCAAATCTTGTACCCAATGCCTGGCGGTACATACCGTATATTGAGTAGAACCGTGTGATTACGATGGTACTTGCCTTTCATGAGATACTAGTGAATTTTTAAAAATTAATTAGGTGATTAAGTGGCTATGGCTCAAATCGGGCATTTCCTAATGCGTCTAAAAACTTTATGGTAAGATTCATAGGGAGGATTGCACCATTCGTCCCTTCCTATTTTATCACTAATAAAAAAAAGAATCTAAATATACGATATAGTTGGTTTGATAGCCTTGGCCGTGACAAGCTGCTCTTTAGATGTTTATGAACAAAATATAGTTTCATTTTATATAATTCCATGTGATTAATTACTATATTGGTATTACCAGTTGCCCTACATTTCTTTCGACAAGTGTTGGCCCTCCCAATTTTCGATTCAACGTGCACGAGCAATAGGGGATAATTACCAAAAAAAAAAAAGTCATAATTATGCGGTGGTCAATTCAGTGCTAAACCCTTTAATTTGATTAATATAGTCCTAAATTTTTTACCATTTGTCAATATAGTCCTTTCGGCCAATTTTGACCAAAAATTATTGATGTGGACGTCGATCATCTTACGTGGCACGACCAACACTGACTAGATAATTTCTGCAATTTTTAAAAAGAAAATTGAATTTTTTATACATTTTTTCTTTTTCTTTTTTCTTTTTCTCTTTTCTTTTCTTTTATTCTTTTCAATCTTCTTCTTTTCCAACCCTAGGCCACTAGGTAAGTGATTTTTTTGGCCAAATTGGCTCAAAAGATTGTATTAGCAAACCATCAAAAGGTTCGAAACTAAATTGGCCAAATTGAAATATTTAACACTAAATTGATCGGCATACAATAAGCTCATGACTTTTGCGGTAATTTTCCTTGAGCGACTCGTTGGACAACCTTTGATGAGGAGATACATCGTTCACCATGAGACATTCTAGTAAACATATTGGATGCACATGCTATGGAGCAATGTTTGCGAGCATTAGGAAGAGAAGTTTTCGCTTACCATAACAATTGAGTAGTATAAAGTCAATTCTATTGTCGATTTTCATATGACTTCAGGGAGGATCGGACTTAGGAAGTCCTCTTCGAGTCCCCATTTCGAAGGAAACGAGAAAAGTCATGCTTCAATTCCAAGTATTTCTATGAATATTTGATCCGGATTCTGCACTTTATTTAAAGTGATTTGATACCAGTGAAACATAGAATCAAACCCAACAGTATGGTTTTCCTTGATTTTTGAGTCATGAAAAGTCATATTTATTGCAGAAAAATCCTACGCCATCCTCATCGGAAATCCCAATAGCACCTCCTGATATGGCTGACTCTGTTCGGAATTCAAAGCGGGTCGTTGGAGGAGGAGGAGGGCCCGTCTTAATACTATTAATTGCAACATATGGTCTTAAATTCATTGTGGTAATTACTTTTCTATTAGTACAAAAGTTATAAAAAAAAAAAACAGCATGGCTATGATAACAACCTGAGATGTGTTCCACACGGATGATGCCTACGCACACCAAAATAACATACGAAAGTGTCTTGTGTACATTTTTTTCTCAAAAAAAAAAAGAAAATGAAATCTATATATTGATGTAGAGAAAGTTAAATTATATTGAAGTAATGAGAATATTGAATAAATTTCTTGTTCAATGAACAAACGAAAATGTAACTGATTGGATATAACGTTCCTTACAGCTTAAATAATACGGGGTCTACTGTCTACGAAGTTATTGGTAGACAACTATACATAATCAAAGGAACCACTCAAAATCGAAGATGTTGTCTTGCGATTTGCGTGCTGGATGCGCAATTAAAGATCGAAAACTAAAAGTAATCGGTTCTCGATCCGGTCTGTATCTACTCAAGAACCGAGAATTGGACCGGAAGGATAAATTCCCAATTTTCGGAACCAGACCGTCAGTCCGATCCGATTCCCAGGCAGTCCAACGGAACCGGTCGAGTTTAGGGTTCACAACTTCATATTTAGAAGTTGGGTACGCCTTTAATGAGTTGTTGCAGACTTTGTGATCCGGCTGTCGCTTTCTATCTCAACCTCACAGTTTTACGTGGAGGTAATTCGCGGTGTGGGGACTATTTGCAATGACTTTTTTTTTCCGGCACCTATAATTATTGCTATAAGAAAGACAGATCGCGGCATTTGCAGATGCCACTCACAAATGCCCCTAAACAGAGAACTTTTGCTGGCAATTTTGGATGTCTTTAGCAGAATTTGCGACAATTAGCAATGCAACTTTTTCCAACATCGCTTTGAACGTCGCTTTTCCCTTTTGCCTGTGGGAATTCTACTGGCATTTACGAATGCCAGCAAATCAATAATTGAATGTCGACAAAAGTCGTTCCTGTTGTTGTGTGGCCATCATGGGCACTGTGCCCAAAAATATGCAACCAGTGTCCAGTTAGTATTTTTTAGCTTATCTGGAGTGTATGGTCATAGGATTATATGTTCTGCCATGTCCTAGACATGAACTAAGTCCAGGAAAGAAAAAACTTGAGTCATTTTATGCTTTGAGAAAGAACAACTTCATTTTGTGAAATTTTTTTGACTAATAAGCACCGCACATGGTGTTTTTTCAAATAATTATGTTTTCCATTTAAATAATAATAATAATAAATTAATCTATTCAATTTGGTCCTATGTTCCCTAGAATTGGGAACCAAATCGCCACCCTTTGGAACCGGAAACCAGACCGCTAGTCCGGTTTGATCATGACAGTTTCCAATTCGGTCGGTCCATGTTGACCACTCCTATCGGAAATAGAATTGAATTTCAATTCCTTGAAAGCTTGGTTACCACTGATCAACAAATAGATGGGTCAATTGAGCAAAATCTGATTAATTTATGGGTTGAAAAATCAAAAATTTCTAGGATTACAATTTTCCTAAGGTACTGTACTTCTTGTTGGACATCACATCTTCGGAAGCTCTTTGACAAAACTTCGGCAAGGTTGGAAAACAATGAAACGTTGCAAAAAAGATATACACAAACACATAGCCAAAAAAAAAACTAAATAAAGCGTACATCGGAATATACATAGTTATAGAATAACACAAGAGCAAAAAAGTCATTTAGGAAAAAAAAATTAAATGAGAGTGTGATAAGGCTAATTATGGATATGACTCTTAAAAGAAATCGTTTTTCAGATAACTATAATTTTATAAAATTGCTGTTATTTATCGAGAAATCATAAAATTGTGTATAATCAAATAACATAGGTACGATTTATTTTTTATAGACGATACATTTGATGATTGTCATTACTTTAAATTAGTCAATTATACCGAGACTTTCCAAGAGCCCAATGCAGAAAAAACAAGCCCAAAATTGACTTTTCTCGGCAGCAACCCGTCAGAGACAAGACACAGGCACAATCCAATCCGACCTCCAAGATTCATCGGGAATTTCCGACACAGTCCCACCATTTCACGGACAGATTCGACTATTCCGACAACAGAATCCCGGGCAGCGAAAAGGGACAAGAGATGGTGTTCAATGGCGTCATGATACTGAGAGTCGCCCACGAATCCGCCCACATGTGGCAAAGCGCGGTCTGCATTCCGATCGCGGAGCGGGTGAGCAGCCACCAGCTGCTGGATCTCGTCTGCTGCTTCCCTCTCCATCAATTGGGTCGTCTCGCGCTCTTCGTCTGGACCTTCCTCTGCGTGCCCCCACCCGACTCCTACTACTCTTACTCTTACGCCTCAGATGACTCCGACGACGACGGCAGCGAAACCCCCGTCGATTACGATGACTACCCCTACGACTCGCATTCCGATTGATTGATTCGGGTGGATTTCCTGTACAGTAACTTTCTCACCATCCAACCCATGTTTTTGGGTTGGTTTTGTTTTGCGTCTCTTTTTGTTTATACAGATAGTTTCTGCGTTTTCTTTTTCCTTCTTTTTGTAAAGTTGGTTTTTTTGGGGGGCTCCGGTGGAGCTTATTGTATTTATTGTGTTATATTAACAGATGTCGTATCCGGGTTTTCATTTTGTTTCTCTGTGATTTCATTTCTCTTGGTGGGCGACTGGATTGAATGGGGTTCAATTAATTTGGAATCGGAGGCCAATTTTTCGAGCTTAGTTTTTCAGTATTGATCTTGCTGATAATTGCCTGTCTAGATTTGGTGAATTGAAGTGGTTTGGCTGGTCACATTGTTCTGTGGCTTTATGAACTGTGATATTATGGGATGGGATTACTATTGCCATATGCAAACATGATCACTGGAGTCTTTTGGTGGTGTGTGTTCTTGGAAGCTCTAGATTGGTACTTGAAGTTGGGTAATGTTCTTGTGCATCTCACTGTATACGTGTAGATCAAAGACCATGACAAG
Source organism: Psidium friedrichsthalianum (assembly GCA_019149425.1). Classification (NCBI taxonomy): domain Eukaryota; kingdom Viridiplantae; phylum Streptophyta; class Magnoliopsida; order Myrtales; family Myrtaceae; genus Psidium; species Psidium friedrichsthalianum. The sequence goes on from JAGVVM010002438.1 coordinate 32,414, forward strand.
TGAGAATTCAGTGTAGACTCAAATTGGACATGTGTGAGATAAGGTTCCTCATAGGTAATTTTAGGGTATCATGATCATTTGGAGGTATTAAAAAGCTAAAATGTTGCATTCCTGGGTAAGGCGTGAACTTTTTTGTGACTGCAGTGTTCTTTTTGGTGCACTCTGCGATGCAAATCCATCCTTCTCCCGTTATCTTATCAATTGCTGCATTCTGCTCTCAGTTGCTTATTACAGCATTACCCATTTGCTCGATTAGGAGTAGAGAACTGAGGAGATTGCTTCTCTTAGTTGCATGGGCTGTGGAGTGAGAATTTCTTATGATAGAAGTATGCTTATGCCTAGCTTAAGGCTCCTGTTGCTATGATCATATCATATAGTCAAGTGACCAACTTTTCAATGTTCAGTCTTTTCATTTTTTCAGTTGTTGAAAGTAAAGTAGAAGAAACTTCTTAAGAAATTCGGGAAACAATATAGCCTGTGGAGTTTTTTTTATCCCATTTGTGAATTGAGGCTCTTGTTCAAACATGGGTTAGGATGCCCAAGGACCGGGAGTGTAGGTGCAAACCTTTTCAACTTGCTTCTTGTCCCTGTTCACTTATATGCATGTGGAGTTCCTTATCGTATGTGGACAAGATCCCTTGTCAAGGGGATGAAATAGCTCTGTTCAAAAGCATCACAAGGGCAGAGATCTCAGTAAAAATTAAGATTTTCTAGGTCTGTTGGCTATAGAAGAGGACGGACTGCAGCAAGCCTGAATTTCCAGCTCGTGAGCTTAAATGTTTCGCCAGAAAGACAAAGTTTAAGTAAAGAAGACGCAAGGATGACATTGTTTTTTTCATAAACTTCTGGTTATTTTTGCAGTGCACCAGTTTGTGTTGCAAACAAGGACTCCATACTTTGAATTTGATGTTAAGGCACAGTAAGCTGCCTAATCTTTATCTGGTGTTTTTGGGGACTAAGGGCGAACTAGGTTTTTGTTGATGCTGAAGTATAGTTCTTTCATAATTAAGGTTCGTCGAATAATTGAGGAATGCTGTTGCAAGTTGGATGATGCTTGCTGGCCATTTTCTGTGGCTAGAGGGAACATGTAACCGAAAGCCATGCACAAGAACACAAGGGAGTTTCTGAATTAACTTTGACTGGCGGTACATGAGAGCACAATAGGACGAGGGGAGCATAAAGCACAATGAAGAAAAGAATGGTGATTTTTTTTTTCCTTTTTTCTCAACCTTGTCAGGGTTGTTTAGCTGTTAAGAAGTGGACATGTGTTTGTGCATCGAGCGCATGGCACTTGTTCAACCTCTTGCACCACCAAGTGCAAACAATCCCTTCCAGGTTTGGCATGCATCTTACCTACCTGAGGTGGGTTTCCTTGTCATGAGAAAATATGATTTTCTCCTTTTCTTTTAAACACAAGTGTTGAGTTTCTGTCTTCCTTTATTATTGTCACAAAAGTTGGAGCTTCCAGGTGTTGCTTGTACTGGCTAGGAATGATACTGCAAAATGCTGTATCCCTCAAGTATGTCAAGCTGTAGTTCCAGGCTTCTAATTACTGTTCAATCTGGACTTTTATACTGTAGGGCATTCCACATTTGTATTGTTGAGTATTTGATTATGTTTCTCTGTAAAGTATTATTTTAGGTTGGGAGGTTTTCAAGGGAACTAGATTACCATTGCAGGGAAGAGTGATATCATCTTCACACCTTTTTTCTCTTCCTGAAGTCTTTCACGGTACAGATGAGCCTCAAGATTTAGGAAGCTTTATTATTTTGATTATGTGTAGATATCTATATTCTATGAACGTGTCTGATGAAGACAAGATAGAATTCCATCTTCTGCTGGCTGATGAGTCCACTCCAGATTGATTCAGGTAGAAATACAAATTAAAAATCTGGGCTGGACTTAGTGTTGGTTCTCCAGTCTCCCTGTTGTACATGAGTTCTGATTTAAGTTTGAAGGACCGCCTGCGCTGTTGCCCAACTTGGACATTTTCATCTTGCCAACGTGCCTACGAGCGTGCACAGATGACCCTTTCTGACCATTTATCTTTTGTAAACGTATCTAATCAATTAAGGGTGCTTCTGACCCCCCAAAAAAAAATATTAAGGTGTTTTTTTTTTTTCATTGCAGTCTATTCATGAAGTGGTGAGAATGGACTAGGAGACTAGTGCAGGTCCCCTGCAGTTGCCTTTTTCTTCTTTTTTTCTCTCTGAGTCTTGTAGTTGTATGGTACGATTCCTGAATGGAATAGACCGTGAGTGAGCATGCCTGAATCTGTTGTTAAAAAGTGTAGGTGGAGATTGGAGAGGGACAAAGGTGGTGCTAGGACTAGTGGGAGTGGTCTTTTGGTTTGATAACGGACATGGACGGCGTATTCCGCCTTTTTCACTTCACTTTCAATGGTGGGGCTTGGTATGGATCTGAGAGGATCAGTGAATTCATGAGCTGTCAGAGAGCATCCCATCTTTGGTCCACTCACTTCTTTGTTGTTGATACCTCAAATGTTCCCGCGACTGAGATCGTTACGTTCACAGGTTCAAAACCGCACCCCAGCAAGGACGCGATGAGGCCATCCCCAAATTGGAATCCATTGCCAAGGTGCAGGGGAGACCCGTGCGTTTGTTCACTCTGCAGAATCGCAAGCAGTGCAACAACTAACTCCGTGAGAGCATTTTCCTGCGAGAATGAGGGAAGCTTCCTTCTTTTCCTACTGACATTTCCAGCGCGGCGGCACGGCGCATTCACGCGGCTAGTGAACATCTGACTTTTCACATCATCTCCGTCCTCCCCTACGTAAACCCCCCGGGACATTCACTGATGACGTTAGCAGAGACAGGGTCCCGCGATAGGCACATCTACGTAGCTACTGTCGAAGCACAAGCATGTTCACATGTTCCCCTATTATGCGCACAAACCATGCTCTAGAAATGAAAAACCCTTAAGGAAGGAGACGAATTGTCGTACTAATTATATAAAGATCTGAGGTACCATTGCCCATGATCAGAGAGTTCTTGGATTTCTAGTGATTAGTGTACGATTGCATGGCGGCGCATTTGAGACTCGCCTGAAAGGTCTAGACCATAAGTGGACCGTTGAAGACATACTTATTCATCAAGTCCTAATGTATCTCAATGTGTTGGATTGGTTAGATGTACCCTCATACTTTTCAAAGGTTGGCATTTTAAACTTGTCGGGCACCTAGATCATGGTATATACCGACAAGTCGATTGGGGGCATGCTTTGAGTCCCCCTCAACTTCACACAGCCTCTACTCCATCTTGGCCAAAAGCTTGGCACTTTTATCGTTCAGCGTCGGGGCTACGACATTAGCCTAAGGCGGCATGGCCACAGCTAGCACTAGTGGCGATAACTTCTTCAAAAGGTAGTGAGTCATCAACGTCAATTGCAGGTGCCTTATTAGTTTTAAGACCTTGGCGTGTTGGCGGGGTGATCATCGGCCGGGCACTCGAATTCGTTCCCGATGTTGCTGAAGCATGAAAGCTTCCATCATTTGAGTCATGGTAGCAATCGTCTGTCGGTTCACCTTCTCCATTTGCTCTTTTGTTTTCTCTTCAACAATAGCCGAGGTCCCAGCTTTATCGGCCATTCTTCTAGTCCTGGATCGAGTGCTGTAAGGCTCTCTTGCAAGATCCGTAATATGTTACCTTATCTCAGGGATTTGCTTTCCTAATTTGCTCCGAAAAAACTTGTGCACCAAGCTAGGGCACCGCGGACCGGTCGGCTATGGAAAAAAATCACGGATCGGCAAGGGACTCTCGTGCGATTGCAAAGACGCAGCTTCCACGGGGCAGGGGGGATTCACAATACAATGTAGAGAAGAGAAAGTAATTCATTAGATAGAAAAACTTGCGGCAGTCGCCTGTTCAGACCTTCATGCCCGATGAGTAGCGAATATAATATATTGTTTCTTCTCGAGAATATATTATATTATTGTCGGTGTGAATTAAATTAGTGGACATATTCAATTGGGTCAATCATTTAATTTTGGGTTAATGGAAAATCATTGAATTTAGTATTATTGTCGGTGTGAATTTTTTTATTCTGGGTCCATTATCCTAAAATTGAATATGTCCATTTATGCTAAGTGTGGATATATTCAATTATGAGGCAAATAGGGCCTGGAAAGATTTGAACTCAGGACCTCTAGCTCCGATACCCAAGTTGAGAAAAATAGTGATAGAAAAATATTGTATTGTGTACATTAACAAATGAAGAGAACATGAGCCTATTTATACGCCTCACAGGCCGATTATCTAGCCTAGCAAAATATCAATCAAAATCAATTAAGAGAAATACACAATAAATAAAAATCTCCTAAATATATCTATATCTCTAACAATAAGAGGTGAGACAGAAGAATTTCATTTCATGCATCATGCGTAATTTCTTTGAAAATAGCTTTCTACTACTAACTCTGTGGGATCGTCAGCCTCTTACAATGGGCTTCAATAAGTTACCATACATTTTCAAGACATGATTTCAGAGTACATGTTGCCAAACAGCTCGCGGCATATATATAGAGCAATTACGCATATAGCATGGATGTCCATGCCAAACGGACTCTGTAGTCTCGTGTATTCTCCTTTCGTGGCTCTAGTTTTGTTTCGATCTCAAGCGAATAATGAGAATAAGAAACGAGAACTCGGTGTAAACACAAGAGAGAAGTAGTGTCATTTTGGACTTGAATGGCATCTGGTGGGTAGAGGAGAAGCATATTAAGGTTAAGCTCATAGACTTTTCGCATCATCTCCGTCCTCCCCCCACGTAAGCCCCCCCGGGACCTTCACTGATGACATTAACAGAGACAAGGCCCCGTGATCGGCACATCTACATGGCTACTGTCGAAGCACAAGCATGTTCACATGTTCCACTGTTATGCGCACAAGCCATGTTCCAGAAATGGAAGACCCTTAAGCAAGGACACGAATTGTCGTACTAGCTAGTAAAGTAAGAGAGTCCCACTTTCTACACCCACAATCAATTCTGATTTGTCCCTCCTGCACGTCCACCACATGGCTGGGGTACCTAATAATTTCGCCCTTTCTCCTTCACCTTTCGTTTTCCCGCACGATCGCCTTCCTCTTCTTCTTTAACATTAACATGACAATTTCCAGGATCGTGGCTGTCGACATAAAAATGCAGCAGCTTTACGTAGTCATCTTAATCAGAAACCTAAGGTAGCTGAAGTGAGGAAAATTACACTGGTGTTTCATGTTGATGATTGCCGTTCCCCGCCTTGAGTTAAGGACGGCTCTGCAGGAAAGCCTGAGACTGGAAAAGGATGAATGGTTGCCGGAAAACTACAGAAGCCAAAGCTGAAATTAGCATGAGAACCTCCACACCAGATAAAATCTCAGGAAAAAAAAATGAAATTCGAACTATAAACAGTTAGTTAAGATCTATTCTAGTTTCCGGATTATAAGGTTCTGTTTATTTACAGATCAAAGTGGTAATTTTTTCCCGCTTTTAATCTTCTTCCTAAGAATTGAAAGAGAGAATACTACATCTCAGATTACTAAAATCTTACGATGCACTTGTTTTCTACGTCTGCATTTGTATCTTCACTAAGCCTTAAACATCTCACGTCGGAAAGATAAAAGTCGGAAGTCAAATATCGCTTCGAAACAACATTGAGGCGCAAGAAACTAACCTTCCTAGAAAGACTTTGGACTGGTAGATTAAAGCGGGTTCCAAGGAGCTAGGTCTCCACCGCAAGAACAGGGAATTCTTTCCTTGAATCCGAGTTGAGAGGTCGGATCACAGCTATTGATTTTACGGGTCTCAGGTAAACTTCCGTGCAGGTCCCACGACAATCTTACAGTTGGTTATGTCCTAAGTTAGCTGAACCGGGTCCACGCGAGTGTTTTCCTATGAAAGCAGTAGTGCCTAGTGCGTAGCTTTTGCTTCATGGGTAGACGAGAACCCCTGCTCGACTCAACACTTGAACAGGAACGATGAACATTGACCATGTTTAGGTCTTGGGCTACCTTCTTCAAAGCCCTGTTTGACTCTGCACCAGCAGAACCACACGCAACAACAATAATTGGAAATATCGAAGTCTCTGACACCATAAAATAACATTGCAAACGGGGTGCTGACGACGAAAGGATCTCTGTTTGGGTAGAACACGAGAGAGGAACCATGGTCGGGGATTAAGCCCGTGCTGTGGAGAAGCTGATTGGTAGGTGGTGGTGGTGGTGGATCGATGTCCTGTCAGAGCACACCAGTGCCGAAGTGCTAACTGAAGATTAAAAAGGTATAAACTTTTTCAGGGATTGGGTTTTGTAACAGAGACCCTCGGATTCCTTTAGCGAGAGGAAAGCGAAATTCCCTTAAAAAGTGCGCAATTATGTTCAGCGGAGCACATAATCAAGATTACGAAATCAACGCATCAATGATCAATTCACCCCAGAATCCCAACAATTTCACGGCAGTAATCGACATCGAGGCTTGCTGTTGAAGCACAAGGGTCTCACGGGTGAAAAGTATCTCGGATTATGCACCTGAGCCGTGGTGAGATGACAAAACTTTTCAGGAATGGAAAAGTCTGAACATCCGTGAACGTTCGATGGCCGAGTGATTGAAGCGCTTGTTTTCGCATGTGGGGAAAACTCTTACCCGGACCCTGGTCCATGAAGTCGGAACAATCCCAACTGCTGATCGTATTGATCCGACGCGATACATTTGGTTCGGATGGACTCGCCTTTGGATAAGAATTTGCCCTCCAAGTTTTTTTTTTTCTTGTTTTTGGATGGTCCGAGCTCTTTTCTTGTATGGTATTGGACATTGTTTCCATGTGCAAAGATTCTTTAATGTTTTGGCAAAAACTAAAAAGGGCGATCGCCAAACATCAAAAGCATGGACCATCGAGGAAACACCGGCCTTAGCGGAGCCATCCTTCTTGGTACCACGCAAGCCTTTCTCAAATATCCCGCCTACTTGCATTCATATAACAACCATGTCTCCTTCAGGCTGATGGTTCTCCATGGTCCATGCTTTTGATGTTTGGCGATCACCCTTTTTAGTTTTTGCCAAAACATTAATGGATCTTTGCACATAGAAACAATATCCAATACCGTACAAGAAAAGAACTTCGACATTCGTAAAAGGATGATATAGTGTTTCGGAGCGCGACGATACGCGTAATTGTAAAATTTATATAAACATAAGCACACAAATTACCTCAAAATCTTTCCAGAGTGCTTTGGTAAATATGAAATAAATTTGGACCGTTTTCAAAGAACATTGAAGTTTGAGAATTAGATCTCCCGTAATTAATTTCCAAACGTATCTGGCCCTAATCGAATAGTGAATGCATAATTCTTTTTTATAAGACTTGGTTATAAGTATTTTCTCAAAAACGCCTCAGTCAGAAAGAGTATTTCGTTCTCAATTATCATCTTCCTTGTGTCATATATAATCGGTACAATGAAAATGAAAACCTTTTACCTTTATCAAGTATGGTTAACAAACGTCATAAAGGCACCGGTTAATAAGATTCCTTTTAATCGTTGTCAAGTGCTCGTTAATGATACATAATTACAAAAAAATGGTGGTGATTTCTAATGCATTAGGTGAGGTGAACTATTTTCCTCTCAAAACGTAAAACAAAAACGCACGATCTGCAGAGAGAAAGAAAGGGACAGAGAGCACAGAACCTTCCCAATCCCACTGAAAATTTAGCTTTTTTTAAAGGGGTGACGATGACGAAAGGTGGTCTCGCGGCGCAACCGCACTACCGTCTTCTGAGCTCCACCTCAATCTTCTGCGAAGCCTAGCTCCTCCTTCTTAAAGGGTCTTTGTTCAAATCTTTCCGGGCTTTTGGCTTCACTCTTCCGCTCCAGCCATGGAAAGTGGGGGTGGCTTGTACTCTTTCCGACGAAGAAAGGCGAGACCTTTGGCCGTGATGTTCTATGCCCTTTGGTGCTTCGTTGCCGTATCCGTAGCTTGTGCTTCTTCTTCTTCGAGCCTGAGCTCGAAGCAGAAGCTCCAAGTTCAGAAGCACTTGAGGCATTTGAACAGACCCGCGCTCAAAAGCATTAAGGTCGCTTTTTCGCTAGCTTCTTTTAGTTCTTGCTCTTTCTTTTCTTCTCGAACTCTTTTCCATGGAGGAGGCTTGTGAGGAATGTACTTGAAAAAAAAAAAAGATGAAGGGAAATGGGCTTGCTTTTGTGGGATGAGAAAAGAAAAGGTGAAAAGCTCAGCCACCGTGCTGATTGAAAGGAAATGGGCTTTTGGTTACCACTTTTTCGAGTTTTGAATTTGAAACTCCTCACTTTTTAAGCGGCATTTTGATTATTGACTTTCCAGCTGCGACGATCTTCTCGGTGTTTCGTTCCTCCATTCATTTCCTTTCTCAGATACTTTCTTAATTTCTTTAGATGATGTTTTACTCTTCAGATGGAAGCTGTATTGACTGTTTAACGAAACTGCGTGGAGGACTTTTCTTTCTTCAAGTTGATGATACTGTGAATTTCTCTTAGTTTTCCTAATTTTCGGTGTCGACAGAGCCCAGATGGGGACGTGATAGACTGCGTCCATATCTCCGACCAGCCAGCATTTGATCACCCTTTCCTGAAAGACCACAAAATTCAGGTGCACATGTTTCCTGTTCATCTTACTCTTTTTTTTTTTCCTGACAATATGTTGTCATCAATTGTGTATGTAAATTTGAAACCATAATAAATGGGGTTCTCTGGTGATCAGATGAGACCTAACTATCACCCAGAAGGGCTGTTTGTTGAGAACAAGGTGTCCACAGAAGGAAAAGGAAGGAGAAACCCTGTGACTCAGCTCTGGCACTTGAGTGGTAAATGCCCAGAGAACACCATACCCATTAGGAGAACAGACAAGGATGATGTTCTCAGAGCAAGCTCAGTCGAAAGATACGGGAGAAAGAAGCACAGAACCATACCTCAGCCTAAGTCTGCTGATCCTGATCTTATCAACCAAGGAGGCCATCAGGTAAATATAATGATTAGCCCTTTTCCCCCAACTTCTTTGCTTTGTTTAATTGGTTGTTTTTGTCTTCTTTAGTTAGTGTTCTTTAATGTAAATATGGGTTCTTGATTCTGGTGTGTGACCAGCATGCGATAGCTTATGTCGTTGGAGGCAAGTACTACGGAGCCAAAGCAACCATAAATGTGTGGGAACCGAAGATACAGCGACCGAACGAGTTTAGCTTGTCTCAGCTGTGGATTTTGGGAGGCACTTTTGGCGAAGACCTCAACAGCATTGAAGCTGGTTGGCAGGTGATATTAGATTGGACATGGGGTTCTCAGGGAAATGGAGTCTGATGATTTATTTTCACATGCACATGCCTTTTGATATTTAAGAATCCTTTGGTCCATGCAGGTTAGTCCAGAACTTTATGGCGATAATAACACACGACTCTTTTCTTACTGGACTGTAAGTTTGCATCATTAATTTTGCATTCCACAGTCCCAGGATTTGTTCGCAGTAAGAACTCATTCTCTTTTCAAAAAATTGGCAGAGTGATGCATATCAAGCAACTGGCTGTTACAACCTCCTGTGTTCAGGATTTCATTCAAGTAAACAACGAGATAGCGATGGGGGCCAGCATATCGCCAGTCTCTGCTTATCATAATTCGCAGTATGATATCAGTATACTTGTCTGGAAGGTAAAATACCAATGCAACCCACACTTGGATCTAGCTGAACATACCGACCAACGCTAATGCGCACTTTTGAGGATTTTACATTGAAACAAAGCGAAATGGCGGTTGTTATCCGAATCCACCGACCGCCACTTGGAACTTCTCTTGTTTATTTAACAATTGACAGTACTTGAAGCCATAATAAGACCAAGCCAATTCAGGACACATATCAGAAAACGTCTGTGTTGTTTGGATTAGCAATTTTCTTGTGCTGTTTGTTTTGGTTTTCTTACAGGATTTAATATGGTATTGATCTGTTCAAGGTATCTAGGGGTTGAAAGATGTAGCTTCCTTCATTGTCTGGAAGGTAACTGCCAAAATGCACCCACACTGAGACACTCTTTTTGAGAAGATTGTCAGATTAAGACATGAGAAATCGGGATTATGGTGAACATGCGTATGGGAGCCAATGCTGTCTGGTACATAGATTAAGAAGGAAATGAATATATTAGTACGCATCCTTACTAAGAATGGGGCCTTGTTATCTGGGAAACTGTACTAGAGGCATCCATTTTGTTTTGACTAGCATTTGTTCTTACTCATCGGATTTGGCTTTTGCTGGATTTAATGCTGTCTCACAAGGGCATAAGCCATCTAGGGATTGAAAGCTGTGACTAGCTAGCTCTTCATGTAGCAAAAAGACATCAAGAATTCAGTAGTTCTATTTTGTCATGCCATTGATTAAGAGTCATTTGTCTCCATTCTGTGCGCCAGAGAAGTTTGTTGAATGCATTAATAATGAAATACTTTTGCTTGGTGAATTCCTTCAAGGATCCGAATGAAGGTCACTGGTGGATGCAATTCGGGGACGACTACGTTCTGGGCTACTGGCCCTCGTTCCTGTTCTCATACTTGGGAGACAGCGCGACCATGATCGAGTGGGAGGCGAGGTCGTGAACACGGAACCCAGTGGTGAACACACATCGACCCAAATGGGAAGCGGTCATTTCCCTGAAGAAGGGTTTGGGAAGGCGAGCTACTTCAGGAACATTCAGGTCGTTGATGGCTCCAACAATCTCAGGGCCCCGAAAGCGATTTCCACCTTCACGGAGCAATCCGGTTGCTACAATGTCCAAACAAGCAGTAATGCGGATTGGGGCCATTACTTTTACTATGGAGGCCCTGTAGAAAACCCAAATGCGCATGATCAATATCTCCCCGCCCCCCCGCGGCGCCAAAAAAAAAAAAATTGTCCCATGGTATGAATATAAAATGCATCCTCTCCATACCATCTGCCCTTCAAATATGTGGTCAGGCTAGTAACTAAGTGACCTTTCTGTGCAGTTGGAAGTTTTTGACTCTGTCTCTGAGTTTAGAATAAGTGGCTGTAGAGCTGACCATGTATGTCAAAAGCCTGAAAAAACAGTACTTTTGATCATCTCTCTCCTTAAATCTGTGTATACTATGTTTGTTTTAGTCATTATTGAGTGGCTTGTTGCTGTGTGGACTGGCCTACTTTTTTCCGTCTGTGCAGAATTAGGTATCATCCTTGTGAAAAGCTATGGCCTACTCTCACAAATTGCTTTAGTCAAGAAAAAGGATTGGTCTGGCATGGGGTCCCAAAATTGGAAGATAGTACCCACTGAAAAGCATGTGGGATAAGGAAGAAAAAATTTGCATGTGAGTGAATGTCAGAAACACTCTCTCATGCTTTTGCATATAGTAACTTCGATAGTCCCACTTCCCCTTCTCTCGCTCGTTTGCCATTGCATTCAAACTCGGACATTATTATCCTCAGGAAGACTTTATGGAAGTGGTTCCATCATTTATATCGAAATTTACTCTGCCGAAAGAAGCTAAATAATCTACATGGGCGTTTTGACAGACATCTGCCTCGCCGTAAGTAGCCAATAGAACCAAAGGAGTAGGAAACGATGCAGTGATGCCTTTCAAGGAAGAGAAAGTGGTTCAAAGAAAATAGCACAGCGGATTCGAAGATCAATACCATTAAGGTGAAACAATATGTGTGGTTCCAGCTTTCAAGATCAAGATTTGCTCAATGAGTGAAACAATATGTGTGAAACAATATGTGTGGTTCCCTCCGATCAGTGAGTCTCGGATGCTCGTCAATCATAACCCCGTGTCTAGAAGAACAAAACTGAAAAACGGAGTTCATATAATGAAAGATAGATTCAGCTCAGCCTAAACTAATCATGCGGATGTTAGTGAAATTTGATAATGCTCGGGTGGTGTTGGGTTGGATATCTGCAACAAAAAAAAGTCAGTGATGCTGGGTTGCACATGATCAGAGAGCTCAAATGTGTCTGTCACCCATGTTTTTCTATAATTGACTCCATGCCATTGCCAGCACAGTTTGGCTCTTGTCCTCTCTTCAATCCCTCCATTAAAGAATCCCATTCTTTTCCCTGTCTGATTAATTAAAAGGAAATTTTAACAAAATAGATAGAATAATTTGTACATGAGCCAGAGCAGATATCTGAGTTCTCGGCGTCTCTGTGATGAACTATTTCCAGGCCCAAGCAAAGCTAATTTCATCCAACATCCCTCCTCCCACCACCAGTACAGGGAAGATGTCGGTACTGTGTAGAACTGAGAGTACTGACAGGGGAGGGGCTTTTTAGGAGGCTGCTTTCAAATTTGAAACTCGGCTGTTCTTGATGTTTGCACCTCAACCCACGACAGACATGACCCGCCTTCTTTTCTCTCTTTTTTCTGGAAAGGAAAGGGAAGAAGCAAAGGCAAATTGAAAGGACTCTCAGTCTTCCTGGGATTCCAATCTGATAGGGTTATCATAACTTTCAAGACATGAATTTCAAAGTACGTGTTACTAAACAGCTCGCGAGCTTTAATATATAAAGTAATTACGCATATAGCATGGCTGTCCATGCCAATGGACTCTGTATTCTCAATTATTCTCCTTTCGTGTGCGGTAGGTTTTGTCTCGATCTCAAGCGAACCACAGAGAAGAACGAGCAACATCTAAGGAGAATAGAGTTATTTTGGGACTTTGATGGCATATGGTGGGCAGAGAATAAGATGATCGCTGGGAAAGGGTTTTAGAGTAATGCACGTGAGCGTGTGAAACGTTGGATTGGCTTGTGAAAAGGATGACACACTTTCGATAATTGGCGTGGGTTGTTAGCTCCCAGTTGTGGGCTGCCCACGGCCCTCGCTCAGTAAACCCAACAGTTTGGTCATGATGGCGTGGCTTCTGCTGTGTGGACCGGCCTCTGTTCTCAGTCCTTTTTACCCTGCAACTGTAGTATAAAGTGGTGGGGTGCAAAAAAAAATTGGACATCATCCTCTGTCGAAATGCTGTAACTATTCTCCCAAATTGCTTTAACGGGGTCCACGAATTGAAGAAATAGTGGACCGCCATAAAGCTGTGGGCTAACAATGAAAAAAAGACACTTGCATGTGAGGGAAAAGTCAGAAACTCCTCTCTCTCTCTGTCTTGCTTTTACACTGATGCCTTTGAAGGGGAGAGAGTGTTCAAAGAAATTAGCACCAAGAAATTGATGGATGGGGGGGGAGGGGGAGGGCTGGAGGAGACTGGAGAGGGGAGGGAGGAGAGGAGGAGAGAGGGGAGAGGAGGGGGGGAGCGGGGGGGGGGGGGCCGGTCGCAGTGGAAGGGGAGGAAAGAAGGGTGGAGAGGGGAAGGAGGAGGGGGGAGGGAAAGGGGGAGCAGGGAGGGGAGAGAGGAGGAGGGAGAGAGGGGAGGAGTGATAGGAGAGGGAAGGCGAGCGAGGGTGGGTAGGAAAAAGGGGGGGAAGCGTAGGGAGGGAAGGAGGAGAAGGGGGGGAAGGAGGAAAGGGAGAGGATGGAGGGGGGG